>JAPYZP010010806.1:0-10084 GCA_030522985.1 Torymus sinensis
TACAAATAAAAGTCACGGGCGCAAGACTACGTTTCAAAGGATTAAGATTAAAAGCCACACATCGCGCGTGCTCTATAAAATCCCATATTTCGCTCACCGCATCGCTGTTAAGCTTTGTTTATCACCGCGTGATGCGCGTCCCACAAAGGTCCAAAAACTTCTGGAACAACCTAGCTGCATTCTCCGCTGCTGCGGAACTTATGTTCGCGAGATGAGGGCTAAGGGGAATCTCTCTTCCTCTGGACTTGGTACAATACCAGAGAGACACGCGTCACGGCTTACGTAAATCAGTGACACGCGGCCGATTTCAAAAGAGAGGGAGAGAGAGGAAGAGTCGACCGACGGGGGTGGGCCGATAGGATGACAAAGGGTAGCCGAGTCAATAAAGAGCTGGGATTATCTAAGGAACGTGCCGGGCGAGGAGGCAAGGAAGCGAGGAGAGAGCGGGTATGTAGGTACATCGAGGACGTGAGCGCCGATGCTCCAGTTTTGTTTGCCCATTGTCGTCGCGAGTTCGGAGGTCAAAACACTTTTCTATACCGAGCCTGCCGCTGGTGAATTGAAGAAAGGCTTGCGCCGGGGCTTATAGTTCTCCCAGCGAACTCGCCCCGTTTCATCGAAACGTATATAGATATAGCGGCGCAGCTGGCAGTACAGGTTTCATTGTCATTTTCACGTCACTACGCGATGTGAATTTTCAATAATTCAATATCACCAGGTTATTTGTTTGCCAAGACTTATATCAGATTTATACGATCTTGGTCGCGGGCTTTTATAGGGCTCGTAAATATACAGATTTTACCGCCGATGGTTTTCTCTTTTTGATTATGAATGTCGCGCAGGCGCCTCGCCGTGCGCTGATACGAGTGAGCGCGCGCGCGTAAAATTTCGATTTTACGCTCCATTAAACTTCTGTATTATGGATAAAAAGAAAAAAAATCAATAGAGTTTCATTAGCTATTAATGGATAGAAATATATACTGTCAATGACACATGCGTGTTTAGTCGACGTTATTTACGCGGACATTTTTTTTCGATGATATGACATTAATTTTTTTCTTTTCCCGCCGGGAGCAGCTATTTATCGCTATAATGTATTGTGGATATTTTTATATCGCTATATTTTACAGCAACATAAATGTCGTTATTGGCGAGACCGAATTCAATAAGGAAGCATTTAATCGATTTTCTCGATAGGACGATTCATCTTTTCCGCGTAAGAAATTATGTGCGGCCGTTTATTTTGTAGATTTATGAAACACCCTTGAATACTTTGCAGACAAAAATAATATTGCTTTATTTTACTTTTAGATTATACATATGGCATTTGGGGGAAGGAAGATTTACAAAAATATACCTTCTTTTTATGTGTATCCGGCGCGAACACGTAGCAATAAAATCCAAAAGAATTCCACTATCGACCAAACTTCTCCAGATTTACGATACAAATCGAAATCCAGTTCCCCAGTTACACGAAAAATTAAAAATACATGCCAAAACCGCGTGGGGGCAACCATTTCAAAAATTTGCATGCCCGCACATATTGATGTTGGGCCCATTCCAAAATTCTTGCGTCATTTAATTTAAATAAAGCGCCCGCGTTTATTCAAATGAAACCCATTTAAATTCAACGTTCGCCCAAATTAATTCTCCCCGCCTCCCGACTCACTCTCACCCTGTGTTTCTTATTCCTTATAATTCTTCAAGACACGAGAGAGCGCTGCCGGCTCGCCAAAACCCGAACAAATTTACGACCCCCCTACATCTTTCACGCGCTTCTCCCCGATACTTTATTTATTTATATAAAAGTAACCAACGCGCGACTCGTACGATTCTCTGCGAACGACTGCGGTGAAAATTTTCCTACCAAAAGTCGCTCCATCACACATAGGTAAGACGCGCGCATTGCGAATTCACGATCCCCTCGAGCCCCGCTTGCAAATAGCGCTCACCTCCTTTAAAAAAAACACACACACACACAACACTTTCTCGGAGAAAAACTGGCATGCACTCAGAGAGAGAGAGCGAGAGCCGTGGAAATCGGATTGCTCTCCTCGGCTGGGACGGGCCGATATGCAGCGCCTGCCCGTCGCCGGCGGCGGAATCCTGGAGATTTGTTTTCCCGAATTCCGCGAGAAAGAGAGAAGCTCTCGAGTGCACTGCTGTATGAAAATTGATAGCTCGCTCGGCCCCGACTAACCGTACGCTCTTCTTTTTATGTTCCAGGTAAGTCTCGACACACATTGCCGCTATCTTCCTTCTCCACGAGTGCGTAAGTATATATATACACAGCCATAAGGCGCATAAGAGAGACAGAGAATGTTTATTGTCGCGCTCGGCGATGCGACGTGACCCAGATGTACCTATGCGCTATATATTGCGAGAGTGTGCGTGTAAGGTATACGTATATATAGATACACAGACGTGTTATACGTATACGCTCGAATGTTTCGACGGCGATAATCAGCCCGACGTGCGTTGATACGGCGGCCCGTAAAAGCGGAGGGATCGATTAATCCGCTTTTAAATGGGTCAGGCCGAAGATGTGCGCTCTCGCGCGGGGGAGCGAGAGTGAGGCGCGAGCGAGCGAGCGCTCCAGCGAAATGGTACTCCACTGGTGTAGTGCCGGAAGCGTTTAATGGCTTTGGTAGTGTCCTTATCGCGTGCGCGAGCACCGCGCCCCCCTCCGCTGAGGAGCTCTCCTCGCGCGGATCTGTATCTGCTCTTGAGAGGGTAATTACGCGTTAATGTCGCGAAGAATTACGACGGGCGGCGGGTGGATGACGATGATTCATGCGCGCGGGGTAAGCATTTTTCTTTTCTTTTTTATCCTAAGATGTACGCTGGTTCTAGGGGATGGAGAAGGTGTTATAATTGAATTTTTTTTGTTGCGCGAGAGGAGAGGTAGGTCTGATTTATGGCTGGAAATTTTGATTGCCTTTTGCAAATGTATTGTAGGAAATTTATTAATAATTTTAGTGAACGATGGTTCCTTTTTAATGGTAATATGTTATTTATGTTTTATATTATACGAGTATAGCATAAAAGTATTATGAGGATGGAGTTTCCGACGCTGATGCCCAAAGAACAGCGAAGTATATAGTAAAAGAGTGCCCGAAAAAAGATTTAAGCGACTTAATATTCTTATAATGCAAGCCGCTTATGTAAAATTGCCTCTGGTTATTAGTGTTTTACTTGGGAAGAAACGAGCGCGCATCGCATACATTATATTTTGTCGGTATTCAACGTTGCGCAACATTATTTTAAGCTTATAACACTGCAAAGCCAAAGATTAAAAACGTTATATATAAAATATCGCAAACAAACGCCCAATTCAAAAGTTCTTCGAACAAAGCCGCGAGCGAGCGCGGCGCCGAATGAATTTTCATCAAACGGCGGAATTTCCCGGCAAATCCGCGTTTCCCTTTCCCATATAAAACATTCAATTCCATACACAGCCCGGCGAAATAACGCACTAACTCTCCACTCGTCAAAACATTATTTTCCGGCGAATAAATCAAAATGCACTCGGCATCGCGCGCTCCATTTTCGTGGAAACCACAAAAAGAGAAACATCCAGCAGCAACGAGACACGTACAAAAAGAGAAGCGAAAACTCTCTCTCTCTCTCCTTCTCTGTAGCCATTATTCATTGTATCAAGTCTCGCGACTCCTCTAAGCGACGTTTATCCCCATTACGTCTCGGGGACATAAAAAAAAAGTTGGCAGCAGCCACTGCTAACCAAAGTAATAAGCTTCGAAATGCGAAAAAAAGACGTCTCGCGGACTCGGCTGCGAGAAAAAAAGAGCCGCATCGACCACCGCTATATACCATCACTGGCACGTATAGATGCGTCGCACAAAGGGCGGCGAGTTTCCGCGAGTAGCTGCTCGTTTTTCATTCCCTTTTCGCGAGTCTCACCCGACCCACATTCGCCGCACGGCGCGGAAGCTCGCGCGGAAATTGCGCGCGACGGAGGCGGCGGCGACCGAAACCGCGTGTATACAGATGAGGCCTGCAGACAAGAAGAAGTGCGATACGGTCCGATTGAATTATCGATTTTCGACCTATAGGGACTGAAAAATGCACACAGAGCCCGCGGGTCCCTTGATACTCATTTATTTTTTCCGCCGTGAATTAGTTGCCGCGGAGAGAACCTCCAAACGGGCATAGTACACACGCTCGAGTTGGCTGCTCGTTGTCGGTGTATTTGTGAGCGCGTGAGCGGAATCGAATTCTTACCTTCGGGGTAGATTAAAATTGGAACCGAGGGAGATAAGGTTTTCAATTGACGAGTGGGTGGAGGGGAGAGAGAGAGAGAGAGAGAAAGGTGGGGAAAGGAAGATTGCGGATGTGCCCTCGGATGCGCTATTTATGCTAATGAACATTGTTTCGAGCTCGTTCTCGCGCACGCTTTCGATCCGGTTCAATTAGAACGGATGTAGTAAACAAGTGGTGCAAGTAAACGGCGTGGTCAGGCGGCTGAGCGATACCGATATCTGAGCCGTAATTTTATTGGAATGTACAAAAGTTTTCCGTGAAAGGAGAAAAGGTTTCGGAACGTTTTGCAATATTTTGAAAATGTTGAATAAAGATATTCGGAACGTTTTATACACGTGTGTGCTCGGTGTATACTGAGAAAACAATGTATTTGGAATAAATTTATTCTAGGAAGAGGAAGTATTTGAGGGAAACTTCGTGGTGCTTTATATTTCAAACGGAAATATTTTACAATATTCTGTTCTATTTCTGATAAATTCTATACGTACGAAAATAAAATTAAAAAGTTTTACATTCCGAAGCGTTATGAGATAGTTTCCATTGTAGCTGGTAGTTGCTACCTTAATTTTATGACTTTTTAAAACGAACTCACTCTTACAGTGTTCTGGCATTCTTTATAAAAAAAATAAAAGATTTCATCCAGGACTACCTGCGAGGGCTTCGTAAGTAAGGTGTAGGTAGTTTTTTTTTCAGACATCTCCTATAAGTTGTAATGTGGTTCATTTATAGAGGTAAAAAAGGCATTTTAATTTTTGAAAATAATACAACTCATATTAAAGTGAGTTTAACTTTGCAGATGAACCATAAACAACGTTAAAATTCTTTAAAAAATAAATTTTATTCATAAATAATTGTTCTTCTATTCACAGAGTTTGTTCTAAACTTGATATTATTTTAATACCCTTATCACAAGTTTCTGAAAGTAATAGATCATAAAGAAAACATTCTGGTTGAGCCCTAATACCCGCATACGAAATATACTAATATACTTCTTTCACTGTAATAAAATGCGAGTAAGAACGAAAATTGTTGCATTACTCTGCATTAAATAAATAAATAAATAAATTAATAAATTTTTCTACAATATTACTAAAAAAAATTTTATGTCTGATGTATCAAGAGCTTTAGCTATTTTTGTCCGGGTATTGTCGCGTGCTCGGATATAGAGACACTTTGCTATTCGAATGTCCATTTCATCTAATGGATACTGTGAATTCATGAAATATAAAACATATTTTAAATGTAAAAATACAAAACGAATGACCACGCATTTCGCTTTCGATACGAATACGTCTATATAAATATTAAATCCCTCACAATTCGTAGACTCATTTTTCGTACCAGTAGTTTTGAATATGCATGCTCCCTCTCTCTCTCAATACTTTATAAAGCATCCTTCAGCCTCATACAGAATTTTAACTAAAATTTAAAGTGCAAATGAGCTTTCGATAGCGATAATCCTTTACTGTAATATGTCTGCTCTCGAACTCTCCAGCTCAAAAATCCGAAATAATTACTCCGAGCGAGAGCAATTATCTTCCAATCGACAGTCACGAATTACAAAAAGCCACTTTACTATCGCGAATTAACGGCTCGGCGCAGATCCAGGACCGCCGCTTCTGCCAAATGCTATTTCCCAAATACACAGCCGTCTGCAACAATTGCGAATGCCTTGCGGGCATGGCCCATTAAACCCGTCACTCAGCTCCTGCAAAGTACATCCAAGAAAAATCCTTCGGAGCGCCCTGGACGAGCACATCCTTACGGTACGTATATATATAATAGATAAACTCACGCGCTGCGGCGCTCTGCGCGCGCTATCGACTTTTTTATTATTATGAGGGGAAAAAAAATAAAGCAGGGCTAATTACGGCGCGGAAGTTCTGGAGCGGAAGGGAGCTCGCGCGCCAGGAGAGAAAGAAAGAGGAAGAGGGAGTCTCCTCAATTAGCGCGTGCGCTGCTTTGGTCAGTAAACTCGCGCCGCGCACGTCCGCCGGGGACAATTCTCTCGCGGTGCTCTGTGTGCCTCTGTACGCCTGTATCTGTGTGTGTCTTGTACCTACGCGACGACGCGTCGGAGTAATTAAGGGTGCTTTCGCCGTCGCGTGGGTAACGGGTACACGCGGGGTTATTAGCGCCCGAGCGTACGTGTGTGTCTGTATGAACAAGTTTTTCAGGTGGGGACACGTGATGGGGACATTTTTCACGAATGAGAAAAGGGACGGTATGCCGGAGTTAATTAGGGATGTTACTTGATGGCGTTCGGCAGTTTCGCTGTTTCTTGATGAAAGAAGTTTTAGAAAGTATATTGTGTTCTAACGAAAATAATTCTTTTTGAAATCTGGAGTATGAATATGTTGAATAAGATATTGAGATGAATTAAATATTTTTAATAATCTTATGAAAGAAGCATATATTTTTAAATTAAGTCTTTCATATTCCATATTATTATTCATAATAATGAAAAAAAAACTTTAAAAATACAAGCCTCTTTATGTGATAAATATTCTTTGTACTTAGATAAACAGCGGTTAAAAATACTTGATCTGATAAAATAAAGTATAAGGAAATTTAATAAAGGAAGTTTACAAAGCAGTGGTTAAAAGTGGAAAATCGATTTTACCTGTAATATTAAATATTTGCTTAAATTAACTAACCCATTATTACTACATAAAGTAAACACAAACAATAATTAGTTGTTGTCAAATTCCAGACGTTTTATAATTTTGAAAACAACAAAAAGTCTTAATATCCCCAGTAAACGAATGCTGTATGTACACGCCAAGTGAAAATTATTCATCACAGATATATTTCATTTCAAGAAATGACAAAGTCATTAGCCCGAAAGCACTCAGCATCAAAAAGCTGCTGACGAATTCTTCCACTCATGTCTCATTTTTCCTCCAAAGTAAACAACGCACACACACACGTCAATCATCAATCACACTCGCAAAAGCATCTTTCACGCGCTCGCGCTTTAGCGATTCCCTTCTGCAATCAATCCCCGATAAAAACATCTCGTTAATTATACCATCTCCGCTTACCCTGCGAGCGTCCTCGGCACGTCCAAGAGTCTCCTCCAGGCTGGAAAGCCCCGTAGCTTTTCCTAGCCAGCTTCGTCGGTACGGAAGGTCTCTGCTGAATAGCAGAGCTTGCGTGGAGGAGCTTGCGTGATAAGAGCTCTCGCGGTCTGCCTGACCGACGGACGCGCGCGTCGAGAGGCTTTTGGAGAGAGGCGCTTCCGAGAGCGCTTCACAGATGCTGGCGAGAGATAGTGCGCGGAGTGGGTTACTCAAGTGCTGATGTGACCGGGGGGATAGGACTTTTCGAAAGAGATTGGGTGAATTGATTTTCTATTATAGGGGCTTTATTAGATCAGAATCGCGATGCGGAAGTAGAATGTACTTATTTTGCGATATTTCAGATGAACGCTTTGACAAGCTTTGTATCTGAGGTATTCAGTGAGTTGAGAAATATGAGAAAATTTATAACACGAATCGGAATAAATCACTGCATCTTATACTTATCCGTTAAAATACGATTTTTCATTTTAGCATTGTCTTGAACAATGCATAAATCGCGTATTTATCTAAATTATATGCTTCATAAATACGAGAAACAATTTTATGAATAAATTTAATATTTTCAAACGGTGAATAATAATAAATATCTGAAAACTACTATATTAATTTTAAAATACCGCATAATTTCATGATTGATGATGTTTAGAGAATCACTTTCATATATATAATCCAAATAAGTAAAATAACGCCTGTAGAGTAATAATTTCGTGGCTTTATGAAAAATTCAAAGTTCGTCAGAGACATACCGACATCTCAATCACATAGAAGATTAATCGAAGAAGTCAAGCTCACGTAAACGCATGCATTCTTCATCTACATCCGGGAGTTCGCTTTCAATTAAGAAAACATACAGATAAAGACTTGCGGTTAGGGGATAAAGAGAGAGAGAGAGAGGATAAAGGAACTCTCGGCAAACTCTCCCGATGATTATGAAACTTTAATTGAATCTTATCGCTGGGGGAGGACAAAGTTGCGCCGGAAGAAGACGGTCTTTGCTTTCCCCGCATAAGCGAGCGGGAGAGTCGATGTAGGGCGGGTAGCTTTTGCTTTCTCATATGCACTCGGAATTGGAGAGCGGGGACAATTTCGAGCGTGGAAAAAGGGAGAAAGCGATCGCGGAAATGGATATCGCTTACTTTGAACGTCGGCTTCCTTAAACTCGGATGATCGCGCGCCGAGGCGACGTATGGCCCGATGAATTTTAATGTGACCGTTGAATTTCTAATGCGTAGAAGAGGGTGGGAGAGTAAAGTGGTTTCTTAATGTTATATGAGTTCTAAATTTTTTATAATTGAATTATATTTATTCTAAATTTTTTTCCGTAACTGGAATAACCGTGTGAAACATTAAACATGAACAATTTAACTGCAACGGGCAAATCGAGTATCAGAAAATTTTAATGTGCGTCCCCAGAAAATATTAAACAATACCTAAACGTGACGCATAATTCGCCTACCCTCTTCGCCAGCTCACATTGAGTCGTCAACCGCGCGCTTTGCGCATTCAAAAACCGGAACGAGAGATTATAAAAATCCCTCGGTGGCGTATTCCACGTGTCTCTCTCTCTCTCTTTACCCGCACGGCAGACTTCCACAGAGAAGAAAAATCCCCGGATAAGCGGGCAAGCGGCGGCGCACTTGCTAATACCGAGAGAAGTAATTACGCTGATATTTTAGAGCGCGCGCGCGGCACACGAGAGAAAGAGGGAATTCTATAAAGCGTCTGCTCGTGCTGTACATGGCTCTCATCATTTTAAAAGCTCCCCGATTTGCATTCGCTCATGGCGTATGCATATATACGCAGAGAGCGAGGAGGAGGAGGAGACCTTCGTCGTTCGCCTCTCCTCAAGAAAATGAGACTATGAGTGCGTCTTTTTTCTCTCTCTCCTTCTTTCTTCGCCGCGCTGCCTTTTTCCCTGCCCCACTCCGCGTTTCCTTTCTTCATCAAAAGTATTTGAATGTATATTGCCGCCTTTTTACGCGCCGCGAGAACTGCGCTTTCTGGGCTCTTTTTTGGACGGGCGGTGAGGGGCTGAGCACCGGAATGGATGGAAAAGTGCACTGGGCGGGTGTATTATAATGCATTATTTAGGCGATCGTGTGACGTGGATCGTGTAATTATTTGAAGTTATGAAGGTCGGGGGTGTGTAAAGTACCGCGTGGGGAAAGGAGATTGAATCGACATATGCTGCGAATTGAAATCGTGAGAGGGGGAGTGGAGTGTGTATAAATAAGGTAGTGAATTTACGAAATGCGGTGGATTATACTTTTGATCAAAGTAAAAGTTTTTACGTGTTTTTTTTACAGCATTTCTTTTTATATTCTTAAGGGCGTCTTTTATAGATGGCGAAACAATTCAATTAAAATGAATTTCTTTTATTATTTCCAAATTGGAATCGTTATCGAAAAATTATTTTTTAGAATAAAAGTTATATGTATGTGAATAGTAAAATTCAATGACGATTGCTGCTTGTAATAGTTCTGGTTTCCCTTCCAAAATAATATCGGATTCAACATAATAGAATGCCAGGGTCAACCAAATATCAAATTTTAATCGCTCAGGTAACTAGAAAACTTTCCCACAGAAAAGGCAATTTCATTCAACCGTATAGTTTTCGACAGGACGACGCGGCGAGAAAAACTTTCAAGTAAATCAACAAACGCGCGTATCGAAGGCCGTCAGACTCGTCGCACAAAGGGAAGCGCGATGAAAAGCTAAAC
>JAPYZP010010807.1:0-11621 GCA_030522985.1 Torymus sinensis
TTTTGACCATCGGTTTTAGACGATGTGTTTTACCAAATATCCAAAATGCAGCCATTCACCTCATGAGGTCGATTTCAGACCTTCGTTTACTGGCCTACAGGGGAGAGAGAGAGAGCTAGCAGCAGCAGCAGCGCCAGTATAATCAGGGGCGCGAAAGCGAGGTGGAAAAAGAGGCAGCAGCAACGTCGGAGTAATTAAAACTCGCAGTGTATATATACGTACACAGAGGCTCGTCTTCGCCGTATATATATATAATTTGCCAGAAGACGACGTTTTCACGCCTCGCGCGGTCATTGTCCACAGCTTCAAGGGCGATTTATGCTTTTTATTTTCTTTTATTTCGGGAATAAGCGCGAGAAGAGGAGAATGGGGGGCGGAGGAATAAGGGTGAGAGAGAGTTCGAGGCGGCAGGCGGCTGGAAATTAATTAAAAGCCGTCGAATGGAAGTCTGGAAAATTTTCGGCGATGAAAATACGAGCCCCGCGCGTTGATGCGAAGTTTCGCCGAGGAGTTTCGGCCCCCCGCGCGCTCGTGTGTATATGCAGTGGAGAGAGGGGTTTGAATATCGCGCTGATTCACTCGCGCGCGTCGGAATTTCGAACGAGCCGTAATTAGGAAATTTAAGAAATTAGTACTTGTTGGGATGTAGAGAGGCGGAGGCAGGTATTTTCGCTGTAATTCAGAGAGTCTAGGGTGTTTTTGTGTTTATTAGGCGGCTCTCTTTGACGCAATTAACCGAGCGCGCTCTCAAGTTCTCTCGCGAAGACGCTTCGTTAAGTGTTTTCAACTGAATAAATATTGTTATGTTGAATGTGGAACGTACGTTTAATTATATGCCTTTTCTAAATGTGTTTTTGCAAATTGTTATGTATTCTCTTATTTTGTGTATTTCTTAAAATTTCTTTTCAATAGGTGTATATTAATTTTTTTCTGAAGATTTAATTGATTTAAATACACTCGCCAAGTGCCACGAAATTTCGCCAAAATTTGTCCTAATTTATCTCTAAAAGCCTCATAAATCCATCGCTAAATACATTCACAAGTGTCTCGAGTAGCTCGAGCGATGAGATAATGGACAGTCCAGACACGCTCCGATGCGGGACGATTGTGCCCCCGCGCGCTTCTTTGATCCCCGAGACGTTTTCCATTTCTCTCTTTCTCCGAGTGCGCTGCCGAGTGGCTAGACGGCCACATGTGGCGAGATTTCGTCGTCTCGCGCGCGAATTTGAGTGCGCGTATATATGCACTTTCGGCCTTTTGTCAGCCGGAGGGGACGACTTTTATTATATGAAACGCGTATGAAAGACGCTATACGTATGGCGGCTTTTAAGGCTATTATTAGCCTCAGGCTTGAATTGCGTATGAGGGTTGCTGGGTCGTAGCATTTGAAAATGCAGTTACTTTTTTGGCTTTTATATTTTTCGTTATTATGGTTGTTTCGTGATTTCAATTTCCTATAAACAAATGAAACGGTATTTTCGCACGAATAATAGTAAATTTTTCCAAATTTAAATTTATCGATGTAATCCCCTTAAAATTCAATACACCGCTGACAATAAATCTGAACCGAGGACGTTTCTTTACATATCAGTTGGCACGAAACGCCATAAATCGTTAAAAGTATTCAAAACATTTGCATTCGAAATACTTCTATATATATACTTGCCGCTGTTCCATTTTCTCCGAAAAAAGGAAAAACCAAAACTCCGACGAATATATATTCAATCTCGCGTCATGAAAAAATTCTATCTCAAAATTAAAAAAAAAAAAAAAAAAAAAAAAAATTATAGCCGACCTCTTCACCTCTCTATATGCCTTTGAACGAAATAAACAGCAAGTTTCACAACGCGTCAGGCCCTTATCCACCGGTTTCAATTTTTTTTTTCACCTCTCGCGCGCGTATCACCCACCCAGCCGTGCACTTCGCAAAGCGCTTTTCGAAACGTTCTTCCTTTTGTTTTTTACCCAGCGAGCAGATAGCACGAGAGAGAGCGCGCGTTTCGAATGAAACGAGGTGGAGCGAGTGAGTTAAAGCGTGTCACGTTTCATAAAGAAAACGCTACTGCTGCCGCGTAGTTTATACGTTAGCGCGGCGCGGGACTAGCGATGCTATTTCACGGGGCGGTTAACATTCATATACGAGCTGGGTCAGCGGGTAAAGCCGAAGCGCGGGACGAGGAAAAAAGAGAGGCTCGCGCGTGCGGTATGATGGGAGAGAGGCGGCGAGAAAAATTACGCGGAATGCAGAGGCCGAGTCTGCCGGCGATGCGTGACGCCTGTAGCAGCGATTCGTCGCCGAGGCAGTGAGAGTAAGTCGGAGTTCAACTCTTTTTTTTTAGGGTGACGCGTGGGAATAATTTGATGGAAGAGTGCATCGTATTTTTTATGTTTATGAATATTTCGGTGCTTTGGAAAAATAGTTATAGTGACGTGATTGAATAAGTGTATGAAATAACATTTGATGGGTATTCAGTAAATGCATACATAGTGTATATGAGCGTTTATTTATATACATTTATGCAGTTTATTCATTTTTATTGGCAAATAATAAAAAGTGAATCGCGTGTATATACATATACAGAAAATGAATATTTATTTGAAAATGTCGGATTGGTCAAAAGTATAGAAGGTTTGAAAATTGTATAAAATCGAAATATATTTGTTTGACATTGAGAAAGGCCGCTAAGAGAAGGAAAGTCGAGAGAATTTTTCTATGAAAAACTTTTACTTTGTATTCGAGACTTCTCGCTCGTATAATGTTTAATGAAAACATTAACGCTATATATATAGCTATTATTTTTCTAGAAGATAGCGCGAATAAATTAAAGCTGCTCGTACTATAAATTATCTAGTTTTATCTAACCAGCAAGCTCATTACCCCGTGGATGCAACCTTATTAACTTAGGATCAGATATACACAGCTAGATAATTTACCCGGGGCATACATTAACATACTAAGTTATCATAAAAATTCCCAAGTCTTTGAGATGCCCGATAACACGCAATTACCGTAATGCCTTTACCGAGCTCCCAACGAAATCGTCGATAAATCATCGTGTCTCCCGCACAACGCGCACCCGTAACTCAATCGCTCTCAGCTCTCGCACCCCCGCCCCCTCCCCGGAGTGGCTTTTCTCCCATCCCCGAAATTAATTTTAAATTCAATAACTAAAACGGCACTTCAGCGTCTCTCTCTCGCTGCTCCTTCTCTGCGCGCGCGCTCGCGGGCATTAAGCGAAAATAATTTACGGGCGATTGAGCCGTAAATCCCGGCGGCAGCATGATCCAAATGCTCTCTCCTGTCGGCGACACGCGCACGCTCGAATAAAAATATCCTCTTCCTCACGGCCGCGCTGCCTGTATCGGAAACTCTCGCCCGTGTAAAGGGATTCCCAATATATCGGGGGGTGGGCCCGAGGAAGCTGCTAATGGTGTCGCGATGACTATCCCTCTCCGCGCGTGTATATATATACGCGTGCGCGCGCGCGCTCCATCAATCGTGTCTGCGGAATTCGGAATTCTCGCGCAACGGCGGCGTTGAAAAATCTCGGCGTTGCGCTTGTTCTTGTTGGTGTACATCGCCGCCTCGGCGAATGGCAGCGCGATGCTTTTGTTGGCGCGCTGTTGTGTGTAAGCTTTCGTGGAGTCACGGTGGAGACGGTAATGTCCTGATGTTTGCTGGGAAAGAAGGGTGAAATTTGTTAAGTATATGTAGTTGCAATTTTTAAGGGATTTAGCGTTTATATTTATTTTTTTTATTTATTTATTTCCAGATAATATTACAAATTCGTAATTCTGCCGAGGTAAATGCAATTACCTGTGCGCAGAGCTGGAGATGTAAACTTATGCTAAAGCAATAGTGCCAGTCAAAAAATTGTAAAGAAGAATCAGATCATGTAATAAGTATGTCTATATGACTACTGAACTTTTTAGAATCATGAAAATTTATTGGTTCAACGTGAAGTAAAGTTACTAAAACAACATAACTTTCATATTATATAGTGCTTTTGTTTTTGGAAAAAAGAGAAAAAAATAGAAAGAATTTTCACAATTGTTCAGAGAGTGATGTAGGTCGAATATATACAAATATTCAAATCAAATATATTCCACATGCGGTAGCCCGTATTGCTTTCATAAACCTCGCAAACGAAAATTCAAACCCCCAAAATACCATATCCACCTGGGACCACGAAATACCTTTAAAATCAGGAATTTCAAGAACAAAGTAAACATTCGCACTCTCCATGAATCTCACAGAGCGCTTCGTCGTTACGTCACAAAGGAAGGGCATTAATACAAGACCTCGCAGCGCTCATCAACTTACTCTCTCTCTCTCTATCCCATTCCCTCTCTCCCTTTCGTCCTCTTCAAAACGCACTTGCACCTCCACTCGCGCCCGCCCGCGAGCCAGTCAAACTCGAGCAATAAACGCGGGATGCGCGCGCGCAAAGGGTTGAAAAAACGTAGCCCGACATTGTTACCATCAACTGAGCGCTTCGTCCTGCTGCACTCCCTCCCCCCCTCCCTCTCATTTTTCCTTTGTAGCGTTTCCGCGCTATCTGTCCGTGCTTTTTTTCTCTCTACCGGCGCTTTTATCTCTCGCCTCTCTCTCTCTCCGGAGGAACGACGGCGACGTTGGCGCGCTCTTTAAACGCGACAAACGTCTCTGCCCCTCTCTCTCTCGCGCTCTTCTTCCGCTCGAGTTGCCGAACGCGCTCCCCCCGACTTGGCGATAATGACAGCGATAACGAGTGCTCTGCACTGCAGCAGCGGCAGCAGCCTGGGAAGAATGGCTTCGTCGTATAGTCGAACATTTACGTAACTCTCGCAGGTTTCGAGAGGGGCCGCGTATATTGCAGGACCTGTTGGCGCGCTCTCTCTCTCTCTCTCTCTCTCTCTCTCTCCTTTGTTCCCGTGCGCCTGTGCAACGCGCCGCGTTTCTTTCGAGAGTTTTATATATATATATATATATATAGAATTCGCTTTGGCCTTTACGGCGTATAGTATGATTGACGCGCAGAGTACAGGTGCGCGCAAAGGCGCGCACGTGTGTGTATATGTGTGTGTGCGTTCGGTGCACTCTTTGTGCGAAGATTTTTTTTGCGCGCCGCTGCTACGGTTTTAGTTTTCAGTTTCAAGAGTTTAATGAGCCCACAGGAGTTTCGAGAGGGGGAAAGTGGGGGGGGGGGGGGGGTTTGTAAAATAAGGGCACAAAGTGAACTACTTTTAGCTTCGGCGAATATTCGTTTGATGATTTATATGTAGGAGCTTGTGACACTAGGGAAATGGGAAATAATTAAGTATTTAATGATGTATATTTTTGAGATGAATTATTAGCATTGTTGATATATACGAGTTTCGAGTAATTTTACAAACTGAATAATTTATAAGCAAATTTCATTTAAATATATATGTAGGTCAGTTTCCAAATGGGGAACAATACAGGCTGGGCGCTGCAGCTCGCGTTATTTGTATATATACATATATATGAAATTAAACTAATATTTGCGCGAAATTATTTGCGCAGTAACGAAATTAATTGCTATAATTGCGTCAATAATAATCGGCCTGCTGCATTTTAATCTTTCTCGCGAAACGGTAGAATAATATCTAAAACCACTTAGGATGCAAATCGATATCCGATTACCATCGTTAAATATTCACGTACATTAATAGCCGAAACATCTCCCCGCGCGGCGCCCTTTAAATATATTTCAACGACATTTTTCAGGTCTCCGTTTCTTTTTGTTTCGGGGCTCGCGCGGTTCCATTTCGGCGCGCCGCACTAGCAACCGGGCCGATCGATTACATTTAATTACGAATAGTTGGGCTGGCGCGCGGGGATCGAACCGCCGCGCGTCAATCACGCTGATGGGTCCGCGAGCGGGAAAAAATTTTTTCGCTGATTGCGTCGCTCGCTCTTTTGCCCGGCGTGCGTCGCCATGCGCGCGTACGGTGTGTCCGGTGCGGAGTGTAACAAAGGCGCGCGTAGAATTGAGTCGGTTTCATCGTGATGCTGTTCTTCGGATTTTTATTAGAAGTTATACTTGGTTAACAGTTTTCTTGGATATTATATGGGTTTGAATTTTTTTTGACAAATTGTTGATGTGTCTAGAGCAAATTGGAGGTATTGATTGATTTTACCTCTAGTTCCTATTGCACTCTTAAAAAAATGACAGCCGGATGCTGTGAAGCATTTAAAGATTGATTTTGATTGATCTGTAAGAAATAGGCGCGAAAATTCGCTACTTCCGCTATATTTGAATTTTATAAATTGAATTTTTATTCTTATAATTGATTAAAATTGAATAATTAAATCAAATTAGATTAAAAAGATTGATTTTTTCATGCTTTGAAATATTATCTGATTATCCTATCATTTAAACTAATTAAAATGAAATTATAATGAAAAATTATATATACATAACCTCAAAAACAAAATAGTACGTTTGGATTCCGCTAGTCTATATATAACAAACATTTATTTAGCTATTATCATTATAATACAATTATTGGAAAAAGATTCATTTCGAATTCAAGATTGGTTCATTTTGATCCACGCTATTTTACAATACTGTAGGTATTTACAAGTTATATGTTATATATATTCTAACCAAATAAATATCGGAAAGCTGGTTATATCATCTGATATCAAGAATCAATAAATTGTAAGTTATACAGTCTATCAGGATTTCAAAACTATAATATTTCAAATATTTTTAAAATTACAAAATAATGCACATTTATGATGTGTAAAGATTTGTTATCTAAAAGAGAAATCGACTGTAGTAATTTAATAACGCCTAATGGCATGTCAATCATATGACGAACTCCAAGAACGTTAATATTCCTATCAAAACCACCAGCACCACTGCATCATACTCATCCCCAAAATCTTGCTAACCCCGACTCTCGTTATATACGATCGTACCTAATACTGCTGCGCAGCTCGCACCATGCCACATTACCAAACTCACTCTCACTCACTATCACAACGAGCGCACTCGCGGCGCCGCGCGAACTTTGGCCCGCAGATCAAACTTCATAAAACGTCAACGTCGCTACTTCTCCGACGCAGCCGGGCGAGAAATGAGATTGTGCGCGCGCCGCCGGCACGTCTTTGTATTTTGCTGCTCTCGTCATAAGTATATATAATATACGTGTATATATAAAATGGGAGAGAGCGATACACCGGCCAATTTTGCCAAGAGATTCCGGCTCGGAAGTCGGCGAATGTTATACTAGTGTGTGTTGGGATTAAAAGCGAGCCGGGCGATGGTCGATCATGTTCTCTCCCCTGTGCAAGCGCGTAGGTACTGTTGGGATTTGCGCGAAAGGTGTAGTGAGATTTTCTCGTTCTCGTACGCGCCGATTCGAGTGTTATATAGTGGCGGTGTGAAATTGGACAAATGTTGGTTCAGAGCTGCCCCCTTTTTTCGAAAATACGCGCTCACGGTGGGATTTTGGGAGGTGCCCGTGGCAGTTTCTTCTGTAAAAAGGATGAAATATGGATTTCGAGGAGATAATTATATAATAGAACGAACGTCTTTTCTAGTGTGCGTTGGAAAGGAAAAAAAAGGCTTTTTCGATACTTCGGAAATCCTTTCGTTAACGAAAGGCGCGGATAAAAAGGACAAACTTTTTATCCGTGCAGTATACCCATAGTCGAATGAGAATCAGCTTTTTACAATTTTTCGACTGTTTTTACAGCGAACGCATGGCTAGGCGAGCATTTAATTCTTCGCCGTTGGCCCAAATTGGAAGCAAATCCGCTGAGCGATGGAAGTATGAAACAAAGCATGAACAAAAATAAAAAAAAGAAAAGAAAAAAAAATGGATCAGCGCGCAACTTTGATTTTGCGCTTTTCAGTTTTTCATTCTACGCTTTCGTGTATATTACTAGTTTTTATCTACGCGTCGATTGCAGGAACGCGCTATTTTCAATAGAAATTATAGTTCCGGAAATTCAACGTTGAAAATAAATGTAGGATTTTTTCGACATTTGACGGAATATAAAGTGCATTTTGCTTTTATTATTGCGATTATTTTTAACGTTAACATAGATACAAAAATGTCTGTAGGGACGTTTTAAAGGGCAAACATCCCAATGAAATGAATAAACATATAATTAGTCGAACGAAGTTTACTCTCTTCGTGGAATAAGGCCATTATACGTTGGATGGTGTCGGATTATACGATCGTTTCTAACATACACTCTATGCTCATCAGCTCAAAATGCAACCATTTTCCCTACACACTAAGCTTTAAACCCTGTCCTTTCTCCGCACCTTCAGCGACCGCGAATTCGCATTCACCGAGCCGTCGGTCGACCGACACTTTCGCGCGCAATTATCGCGGGGCCGATTGACGGATCGAGTGGCGGCGGCACCGAATTATGCGCCACCCGCGGGAGCTGCATGCGAAACGAGCATCTCGCGTTCCGATGCGTACGTACGTATATACGTCCGCGAATTACATTCTGGCGCGTGAGCTGCGAGCGGATTGGCCAGACTGGGGAGTCCGAGTACAGTGGTGTCGGTAGTGTGAGTGTCGACGTGGAGTTTGGAGGGTTTTTGTGGATTTAGTGACAGGTGCTTGAATACAGATGGAGAATTTATTGTTATAATCGTGTTTTAGAAGTTTTGCCTTATAATGTCCTGATATATAGATGTTAGGTATATGGATTGTTGAGATGAGTTCCGAACTAGAGTTACAAACAATTCGGCATAGAAATTGGTGTAATATTGAGATATTGTGTCAACATTTCCCATTATTACTGTTCTCATATTAAATTTACTACATTTAATACAATATACGCGCTTCTTCAATATTACTACTGTGCGCAAATTTTTGTCATGCGAAAAAATTTGTCAAATTTGCAAAGTTCCAACAGTTCAAGGGAAAGTAATTTACATTGGTTACACGTCAGCCCCAGGAAAGTTCAAACGAGCTCTCGCGCTCCCCAACCCCATTTTTGTAACCCTCAAAAGTTTCGCGACTTGATGGATTTTTATGAAACTTACAAGACGCGCTCTCGTTCTCTCTGCAATCCGCCAGGGACGTAAAGTTACACGCGGAGTTCCGCGCATACCATCTTTTGCATTATCAATCCCTACACACACAGAAAACCCATATCAAATCGTTATACCCCGTTCTCACATTTATATATATTTCAATGGACTCTTTCATATATATAACGGGGACAATGATATTTCACTGTAAAAACGATTCAACGATCGATCGCCCCCCATAATGAAATCAAACTCCCTGCATTCACGTCTCTGCAATTATAATCCCAAAGCCCCGCGCGCGTCCTTTGAATCTCAACTTTTCCATAGAGCTTTCGAGAAACTATTATCCGCTTCGCGCGCTCGCAAGCTCCCTCCAATCGATTTCCTTCCCCCGCTCTATATACACGCGCTCGATCGACATTCAAACGCCGCGCCTTATGACTTATCCGCGCGCGATTCCCGGAGAACCGCCGCTGCGCGCCTGCGCCTTCTGCGAGGAATTGTAGGATATAGAGAAAGAGAGAGAGAGAGAGAGTACGGAGAATAATCCGCGCGCTCGGCTCTGCCCCGAGGTATAAAGAAGCCCCCGACTGCGGGCGAAAAAAAAAGAACGCAACAACGGGCGGCCGGGCTTTGCCTTTGAGCGTTCGGGAGATTGAAAGCAAATAGGTCGGAAAAATATGGGCTGGGGCGACGATAAAGCGGTTGTCAAAGGAAAAAGGCGCATGCACGCTTACTCTCTCTCTCTCATTCTTTGGCAATAGATGCAACTGCGTGTACGCGGTCATCGTCTTCGCATTGGAGCGTCGCGGGCGAGTCGACCGATGGGAAAAGTTATTCAATTCCCCCCACCCCTAGCACACGCGAGTTGTCGGGGAGGATGAAAGTTTGCAGATTCTTTCTCGCGCGCGCGTTTCCATCATTCGATTCTTGAGTAGTGCGAGAGCGCATTTCCGTCGAGTGGCAGCGGGAAGCGCGAAATTGCTTCTGAGACTGAGCGATGCTCGGGGGTTGGGGGTGGATATGTCAATGTGAAATTCAAATTTTATAAAGCGTTTTTCTTTCTTAAAGCGGTTATGTAATTGGTTGCTTATTATACGAGCGTTAGAGTAATTAGCTTTGCGGAAGGGAGAAAAGTTTTATATACATTAAACAATATGCAGTGGCCTGGATAAATGTTTATAAAGGTTTAATATGAGAGCCGTACCGCGCGCAGATGCACTCTCTCTCTCTGTCTCTCTCGCCGCTGTAGCGGGAACTTTAGCACCTCTTTGTAGTTCGCAGCAGCTCGGATCCGTGGGGATATATACTTTCATACATAATAATTTAATATGATTTGCATAATATATGCGGCTTCATGTGTTGTTTATAAGCCGTGATAAATATTAAGGGCGTGAAATAAAAGTTATGGGCGGCTGGCGTATAGAAATTAAAAATGAAAAGCTCATTCTTTATGCATCAAATAAAATATCATATTGTTGAATTTATATTTGAATATGCGCAGCTTTATGAATAATCGTTATATTTTCTTTTCTGTTTCAGGTGAGTTATATTATAAATGCAGTTGTTTTCATAAATGATGGTCACGTAAGTAGACGTATAATTTACTTTTTTTCGTGAAAAGGTAAACTGATCATGTCATACGAATAGTATTATATCAATACCCTTTATCAACCTAATTATAACGATATTAATAACGAGCGCAAATTTATTACCGAGCCTTTTTCCGATTACTACCCACCCACAAGATACGTATAAAAATCACTCACCACCGCCGTATCCCCCGGTTATCACCAATTCCCGGCTGACCCGTCAACCCCGCCTCATCTCCCCGTCAGAATTCAATTGACCTAGAACGCAGCCGCCGCGCATAACCTGTCCTGTCGATCCTCTCTCTCTCTCCCTCCGCGACCTGACCACACCATGCGTGCGTGCGTGCGCGTCCCAAGTCGCTCTTCGAGCGACGATTACGCGGGTATTAAACTTGCAGGCCGCGGGGCCCCGGGGCTCGTCCGATAACGCCGTCGTCACTTCCTGGACGCAAGCATCGCATTAAGCACGCGCACCTACCTAGTGATAGACCGCCCCGGGGATATTAAGGTATCATTACGAGAGGCGGTGCGCTGTACGATGGTTGAGACCGCACGACGACGATGGGTGTCATGGAAGACGAGGGTATATACGACACGGGGGTGCGCGCGTGTAGTCCGAAGATGATGGGAGAGAGAGTTTGTGCTCTCTCTCTCTCCCTTGTTTGCCTACTAACGTGCGAGAGAGGATCCTCGGGCCCGCTTCGCCGGACAATGTGCATTGTAATTACAGCGGGAGCCTGCGCGTGAACACCGGTTATCTACGTGTACGCGTGTGCGCGACTGTGTGTGTGTACCTGCGCATAGTGGCTGTCGGGCTTTTATGAATACCTATACACATGCACGCACACCTGCGACCGCGTGTTTATACGCGTATAAGCGCGTGTCCCTTTACACACCCTCTCCTGTCACGGTCTTATGAGTACGTACACTGAGAGAAAAGTTTTGGAATATTTACAAAGAGCTTAGAGAAATTTTACTATATTAGTTTTAGAATCCGACCACAGACTGTCCATCTAGT
>JAPYZP010010834.1:0-10911 GCA_030522985.1 Torymus sinensis
TGCACACACATTCACACACACACGTTAATATATAACTAATGTTACATAAAAAAAAAATAATAATATGCAATAGAAAAACTAACTATTTTATGTACATATTTTACGTTTATGTTTTTTGTTAGAGTCTTCAAAAAGCATGCTTGTGAATGTTATTATCATTTTTATTATTCTAAAAAGTTTTGATAAGCACATTCACATAATTTGGACTTCATATTGAGTGTGCCATGCGTGTCCCACCGGTGGCGCACGTGGAGAACATTTTGACGCGTCTTACTTTTTAATTTATTACAAACAAATAAATCGAAAAAAAACAAAATTTATTTGTGCATTTCAATTCTTAAGATGTTTAACTAACTATTTCTATTTTTTAATTTAATAAAATAACTAAACCATCAATGTAAATCGATTCCAAAGTTACAGTGCCACATGGGCCCCACTCTCCCGTATGCGTCCACGTGTGTGCGTGGAGCATTATTATATGGGTGATTCTACCATAACTAGCACAGATGGCTTTCAGTACTCGCATATAAATATATGCGAATGAAATTAAATATTTTTTCGGCTCTATGAGTGAATAATGTTGGTAACTTTGATACTTTCAGAAGCTGTTGCAAATCCTTTGGAAAATAAAACATACCAGTATGAAGCGTAATCTGTTGTCGACTTGCCCCAAAATGTACAGACTGAACTTCTGTACTATACATATTAACACAAGTAATTCTCACTGAAATCTAACAATAATCTATCAAGGCATAAGAAATCAACCAATTCATTTTTTAATAAATCTATCAATTTTTCAATACTGCTAGTCAAAATCTTCTTGTGTATGGTGTTAACAATTAAGTTTTTCTTTGTTTTTGCATTTATACAATTCTCTCTTTGTATGATCCATTTAAAAAATGTTATTTCCTCACTAAGTTCTACATTTTCACAATTAAAGTTGATTGACTTATTTTTACATTCATCGTATTTTTTTGAAAGATCATTCTCACTACGATTTTGATATCGTAAAGACCGAACCACTTTATACGTACAATTTCAGAGATGATCTTTTGATTAAAAATACAGTGGAATTAATTAAAAAAAATTTTTATATTTTTGTTTTCTTACATTTTTAGTTTATTTGCATAATTAATTTATATTTGCAAATCGGCCAGCTAAAGAATTTATCGAGATTCTCGTATGGACATTGAGTATTACAATTTTTGTACAGCACATTGTATGAACAAGTGAAGACGAATATGTGATAAACGTAATAAATTTGAAATTGATATTATTCTGATAAAAACGGGTAAATGGAAACAATGGACAAATAAGCACTTTAAATTTTAGTGAAAAAAGTAACTGGACATAGTTTAATTATAGTACAGAAGCAAGCAAAGTATGATTAAATTAATGATCATAATCAACTAATTGTTAAACGATAAATCAACTTGAAAACATGTTATATTGAGAAATTTTAAAAGAAAATAAGTAATTTTGTACTTTGATCGTGCATTCAAAATTACTATTGACTTACACCAATTACTACTTTTCGTCTATTTCTCCCAGGTTCAATTTCAAAAGTTTGTTCGTATATTATATGACCCATATCACGAAATTCACATTTTGCAATCGCCTAAGTGTGGATTTCTGGTAGTCATTCTGGTAATCAGTTGCATTTTCAAATCAATTGTGCATTATTCAATTTACAGTAGGGTTTACTTTGAATCAATAATACCCGCGAAATTTTTAGTAATACGAATATATAATTTGCAAAAAAGTAATAAAAAAAAACGCCATGACTGACGCTTAACGCCGGCACTGTGCAACTTATACTTCTCCGCTGCGATTTTTTTCTTCGCGCCTCTAGGTATTATAAGTATCGCGCTCACGTATTTTTTCGCTCGAATGCCCGACGAGCGAGTGCACGAGCGGCTCTCTTGTTTCGTGCAGCGTGCGAAGCCAGCCGCGCGCCGATAATGACCGCGAGGCCACTTGGCCCGGCGATAGCATCTAGCCTGCAGTGCAACTCTACCTCTTTCGAGGCGCGTGCGTGCAGTCGCCGCCGCACGCATAGTATATATAAAGCCCTGCACGCACGCACGCACGCACGCAGGCGGTGGAGAGGAAGCGAGAAGCCGCTCAGCTCGCGCGCGTGCTAATCGCACAGCTCGGTGCTCGCTGCCGAGAGAGCAGAGTGAGAGGGAAAGAGGAGAGGTGTGTATAGGTAGTCTTCGGCCACGGCTTCGGCTCTACGCGCTTCTATACGCGCGAGCGCGCCTAATATTACGCTTCGCACTTACAAATTTTATGCAAATCGAGCGCGGTGGCCGTTCTTGCCGTATACCTATAGCGCACTGTTTTTTTCTCTTCGCTACTTCGTTAGTGCGTTCGGATGTGTTCGCCTAGTAATTGGTATTTTTCTTCATTGTGCGTGATGCTGGCTGTGCGGTTCCGCATTAAGCTTCCAGCTGGGAAGGGAGTTTTTGAAGTAATGTTGTGCTAGACTTCATGAGACTTTAGTTCTTATCTGAAAACTCATTTGTGAATAAATTATAAACAATTATTTCTTTAAAGCTATATCTGCAAAATAATGCACTGAAAGTTTATCGAGCAGTGATTCGAATTCAATATATATATAAAATCACATCACAACGTTCTCTTATATTGATGATACTTATATTTTAACATTTATGATTTTCTTCATATAAATTTAAATTCTTATTAGAATAGTGTAATGTCGGCAACACGTACGCATTTTTGTTTAATGGAATAACTAATTGTCTATAGGGTTTTCCTAAATAACATCTCTTTAGGATAACGAATGGAGTAAGCGTTTATTTAAAAATCCGTATAGAGCCTACCAACATGTGGGACCACTCCACATTTTGGGTAGTTGAACAAAATTAGAAAAAGAAGCATAAAATAATATTTTATATTGTTGTCACTCACTTTGTCGGTTATGAGAACAACAAGATATCAACTCATAATCCAATTGGAACAGGTCGTGCTACTTGGAATACGATTCGAAAAGGTACCAACTCAGAGGCAGATTTTTTTATTGAAAAATTTATTTATTTTGCTGATCACTAATATGTGGTCTGTTTTTTTACTTTATGTATGTGTAAAGAATAATTTTCGATTTTTATAAAATTAATATTAATTAATTATTCGTTAATACGAAAATCCAAAAAATTTGGAAAAAATCTTGAGAGACTGTAAAGAATAATGTCTCTTAATCTTGGCATGGCCTTTGCATTTTTGCTAAAGGTAAGAATGTCCTCAGATAATCGTTTACTGTCCAAATTAAGCATTATACTAGATAATAGGTTATGCTCTAACAAAAGAAAAACTTTAAATTCATAATCAGAATGCATAAAAACTATTGAGACCTGTAAATTTATCAGTAAGGACACATTTTTCATAAATAAATAGCAAGTTCATTGACAAGTGGAAGTGGACCCAATTGATAATCAAAATTCGTGAAAATCTCATCAAATTTGACATATATATCATAATATATTTACTTCAAATTAAGAATTCATTTGTAGTTCATACAAAAATTTATTTCATAATATAAATAACTACTTGTTGGCATTGATGCAAATTATATTTCAATAAAAGAATCTTCAAAGTTGATACTTTTTCGAACTGAACTCGTATCATTTTTAACCGGATCCTGAATTGGGGTCTTCGTGTACCCTGGAAATCATTTTTAATATTTTAGAACATTAACTGATTTAGTTACATAGATAAGTTAGAGTTATAATTAAATTGCATTGGATCCAATCTGGTTACAATTTCCTTACTAATAACATTTGACAAAGTAATGTTTATGTAAATCAAATTTAGATAAATCTCTAATTGGCTACTAACGATTAATAAAAGAAACTGAGCTCGTGACTAATCAAATGAAAATACTCATAATGAAGTAGATAAGGTAAAAAACATTGAAAGAACACAGAAATTTTGAATATTTTACAGCCAGGTCCTCAGTCTAGTAAAGCTTTTATAAAGGTACAAAACAGATTTCCCTTGCATACAATCTTAATTTCCTTATTGGAGCACTGTACAATACAAACTCAAGATGTAAGCATATAAATTAAAGGAAAAATCATGATAAATAAAGTAATTACCACAAGAGCAACTCCCGGAGATAAGTTTCACAGCTAGCAGCTTGATTATTATATCCTCAAAAACCCGTAAAATGTCACGATGATGCACTCCAACGGGCGAGTGTGCGCAAAACGCACCACACGAGGTTTAAAAGGCCTCTCTCTCTCTCTCCTCCACCTCTTCGCAGCGTAATACTTAATCAAGACACATTACACGCGAAACAAAGACGCTGCTCTCTGTCTGCGTCGGAGCAAGAAGAAACAAATCAAGGGCGAGAGCAAGAGCGAGCGAGAGAGCAGCTAAGTTTTCCACCATAAAATTGCGTCGGGGGATAATACGAAAAGACTATTACAGGCCGATACTCGCCCTCTCTCTCTGTCTCTCTCTCTGTCTCTCGCTCTCTCTCTCCCTCCCCCCCCCCCACCCCCGCGCTCTCTCTTTTTTCGGGGCATTCCACTTGTCCGCCGTGCGGCTGTAATTTCGTACAATTAAAGCGCCCCGTCGAGGGAGGACCTCCAGGGCATCCGACGGCCCCAGCGACGTCTCGCGGAGCGGCTGACCTCCTCCCGGCTGCGCGCTGCACTTTCCTTCCGACCAAACGGAGAGACGTACTCTTCGCTCTCTCCCTCCCATTCTCTTTCTCTCTTCTTCCTGACCCCCCCCCTCTCTCCCTGTAACCTCCTTAAAAAGTTTTTCCGCTCGCGAACTCGCGAGGGTATCGTGCGTCTTGCCCGATCCTCGCGTGTAATCGCTTTTCTTTTTCTTTCCCGCAGCGTAATCGATGGCCAATGGGCGGTTTTCTTTCTCCAACTTCGGGACTATTTACTACTTGTCCAAAATTAAATAAAAAATCTATGCAAATTTACATTATTAAAGACACGTAGCAATTAAAAATATTATAGTTTAAAGATACATTAAATTTTAATTTCAGCAAACACACTAGCTCTTTAATTTTTCGTTTTCTATTATTTTTCATAATTTTGTTATTTCTCAATAATTCCTCGCAAAGGCAGTGTCATGTCTAGTGACACAGCGTATACATGAATATGATAAATTTATATGCAGGACGAAGGATGATTACAATGTGAAGTCGACGAAAAGTTTTAACCGTGGCATCCGGTGTTGCAATGAATACAGTACGAGATTCCTTAATCCGAGATTTGAAGTTCGATCTTTGTTCAACGCTACGTTTTATAAAAAATGGTAGTAAAAGATCCAGGTAATAAAAGATTTGTGTCGATGAAAATTGAAATTTTTATTTATATGACAAAGTATATGAATAATTTAAAATATTATTCTAGACCTAGGGCTCCGTTTTCAGTCTCATATAGTTTATGTTTTCACCAGTTTTTCTATATTTAATAATCTCTTGTTGATTTGCAATTTTCTCTTTTTTATATTTTGTACCAAGATTTGGTTTTGAAAATTTGCATTTTCTCTATTTTTGATACAAAAGTTATTTTCTAAAAAATGCAATGTCCTTGTCAAATAATAATTAAAGCAAGATTAAAATTTACCTCCATTATTTTCATAAAGCAGTATCATCAATCAATCTGGTTAAAACGATGAGTTGCATCTGTGCGTAAAAGCTATTTGGTTCGCAATGTAATAGATTTAAATTTTATCGCTGTGTAAAATGCAAAGCTTTGTTCTTGAGAAAGGAAGAAATTATTTTTCAGTTTAGGCTTTATAAATAAATAAACATTGTTCCCAAAAGAAAACAATGTTATGTGTAAGCAAACTGAGTGAGAAAAATGATCTAATAAAAATTACTATAATACATAGTAATGACAGGACATAGTTGCAATTTTAAAATAATTACTATGTTATATAGCAGTTTTTACTATAAAACATATTAATTATTTTGATATTGCAAGTATGTCCCGCGACGTTACTATGTATTATAATGATTTTTATTAGATCATTTTTCTCAGTGATAAAAACAGAACTAGCCTCTTTGCAACGCTTGTTTTTTATTTTTTAAAGATATAATTCGATAAAACAAGATGTTCAATTTACTTTAAAACGATTTACGAGCTAGATTTTACATAAATTAAAGTAGATATTCGTTGAAAGTATACTTTACCTTAAAAATATCAGTATTTTTTCCGTAATACTTACTGCTTTAAATACAACAACGTGAAAATCTTGACACTGGAAGAATAATAATACATATATTCCAGTGAAATTATTCGTGTGCCGCCCTTGGCCATCATCATTATCCTTTGTTAGACGTGGAATTCCGCACACACACACACACACACGCATATCTGCCGCAGTCGAAACGATATAAGGCGAGGACTATGACAATGCGTATAGCCATGCCTGCAGTTCGCGCAAGATTGCATGCGTGTGAGTTATTCAGCGCGAGAGATTGAAAGATGAGAGTGGGGAAAAAAGAGTTGGGAAGATAAAGAAGAAGAAAAGACACCGGAGTTGATGCGTGTACGCGCGATCCAGAAGGTGGGAAACTAAAATGAAGCCGGTGCGCGGAATTGCCAAATGAGACGCAATAAGGTTTATCGAGAGAAATTCTTGGATTTTCTCTTGCTAATAAACTTTTCTATTATTATAATTACACTGTAAGAATACTTCCATATATACGAAGAAATATTGTGTTTTACATTTTGCATTTCCAAATATACATGTTTTCTGATATAGTCTATACATAAGATGATAATGAGTTATTCTATTTTTTTTAATTATTTTTTTGGATTACCCTCGATAAGTCAAGGGAAATAACACAAATATCCTCTCGAAATGCGAGAATATCTGTTGTTATATACGGATTTGATAATTTCCGGTAAAACGCAGGGGAAATTCGAATGATCAAGGTGGACAAAACGGGGGCGGCTACTTCATAAAGCATCCGCGACCGCAAATTCGTCCGGCCATCAAGCGGCAATAAACGTCAATGTAATCGAGCACTACTGTCGATCGCGCGCATACAGCTGGGCGGCTGCGTGCGAGCGCTCGTTATAAAGTAATAATCGATAGCGTAAAAGCCGTGCGCAACGATCTCAGCCGCGAAATTACAAAATAATTCTCCTATAAACCCTAAAAAGCCACACAATTATTATACGCGCAAGCCTCCCTTGCGCGCTACGGGGGACGGCTGTATAGGAGGGAGAGAGAGAGATTCAGCGGGCCGCTCTCCCTGCTGACGGCTCGCCCGCGGCGGTATGCGCCGGCCGCAGCGCGCGCGAACTCGTTTATCAGGGCGAAAAGTGAATCGATAATGATATGCACTTGGCAAAAATTACCGCAACTCCGGCAAGCCCCGGGAATATCGGGCGCTGCGGCGGATAATCGCATTACGCTCGGCTATAAACTGGCTTTCGGCCGCGCGCCCTCGCGTAATGGCAACGGGGGAGGGACGCGGGGGGAAGGGGAGGCGCGATCCACGCAGCGAACGTCGAAAATTTGCAATGCGCGCGCGACGCTCCTGCCGATGGCCTAGCGCTAGCGGCCGCCCAAAGTGCGAACTATGCGCGCCCGCCGTGGCTTCAAATATATATCTCTCTCTCTCTCTCTCTCTCTCATTTTACGTGCACTGACACTGCTGCTGCTGCTGCTGCTGCTGCTGCTGCTGCTGCTGCTGCTGCTGCTGCTGCTGCGTCGAGTGCGGCATAATGCCGCTGCAGGCTTCAAATAGATTTTCCAGGGACGGACGTGCTTTCCGAGTTTTTGCGGTTTCGTGGCCGGTGGCGCGGCGCGCACTGCGTGCACGGCTATCGCGCGAGATCGATTGCTGATAGAAAAAAAAAACTGCCATTATAGCTATGAAATATGTAAATATATATATCTACGCGCGATGTACGCCGAGTACTGGGTTGGATTCTTCATTTTCATGTATCTTATCGTTATAGGTGCAGGGAGAAAATTATTTGTTTAGTAGCGCTGGGACACACACTCGACATGTTGGATTTTTACTGCTTTAAGTAGTAATTTTTATTGTTTTTGAGATAAATTTTATTATTTGAAACACTACTTTTTACGACTGCTGCAAATATAATAAAAATTACTTTTTCAAAAAGTAAAATTTGCTACGAAAATCATAAAAATTATTATAAAAATAATAAACGTTACAAAGAAATTTTTCTCCGTGGTGTGCAATTTATTCAAATCGCTGTAGCTAGGGGTGGTCTATAAAAAGGCGGACTCTATAATAGTAGAAATAAAATTTTAAAGAAAAACACTGTCCGATTGTCGTTTATTGCAATGATTTTTTTCCTCGGTGGCTTCGTAAATGCAGCAAAATGGCATATGATGGAAAAACAGTTGAACAGTTGAATCGCATTTGAAAAAATATTTCTATTATTTATCACGTGGTACACAAAACGGTTGAACTACCACAACGATGAAAAGTATCATGTTGAAATCGAAGAATTCTAGAAGATTATAATTCATAATATTTAAATTAAAATTTCGTTACGACGATTTCTATAATGAACGATATTGCAGTTATCAGTGCAAAAGATGGCTATTTTGCACAGTCACATTCAGCCCGATGCAATCCTAGCTCGACAAGCGGGCCCGTGCGCCAAGGTTGCAGCCTTGGCGCGCACAATGAGTGCAAAATTGATGCAAGCGTGCGCGCGCTCGCGAAGAGTGACGACCACCCAAAGAGAAAGAGCGGGACGCGCAAGAAAAGGTCGGGGAGAAGACACAGAGAGGAAAAAAGCCCGGCAGCTGAGAGACGATAGCGCGCGAGAAGAGATGACTCTCGCACGCGCAAACGCGAGATTTCGCCGAGGTGCTACTACATACTCTCTTTTGCCTGGCAAAAAAAGTCCTCGGACGCGCTGCAGTTGCACGCAGAGAACCGTCGTGCGTCGGGTACAAAATGAAAGAAGCGGTTGGCATAATAAACACGCAATTTTTTCAAATTACAGTTTACTAGTCTCGTGTATTTAGTAGGGGCAGGGTGTTTATGCGAAATAAAGCTATTTTCTTTTCTGGTTCTTCTTCCATTTAATTAGCACTTTCGGATTTAGTCCATACTTAAAGTTGCCACAATTGTACGATTGTTCTTGGTTTTATAAACCATTAAGTAAATCAAATTTTTGTATTTTATAGTCAATTCAAAATTTTGAAATAGTAAATGAAGTTGATTTTAACAATATTCTTAATAAAATTGTATTGACGTTTGACAGTTACGAAATCAACGATTTTTCGTCCATTTTTCCAATGTTATATTTATATAAGAAACATTGATCTGCGATTAAAACGTCACAAAATTGCTTTAGATGGTTGGATATTATTCTTGTCTACTGTATTACATACAAAATGAAAAATGATTTAACATCGGGGTGTGCTTCCGAATTTTGAAAAAAATTTTGTTGAATCTACAATTGTGCACATTGTATGTAGAATTCCTTATTGACTCGTTATTATAACTTGTAATGTTGCACTTGCCATTCCCTGTTACATCTACGCAGCATGAGTATATGGTATACTATTTTTCCGATAATCAAGTTGTGTGAAGTTTAATTTTGCGTACGCATTTGCGTCCCAAACTGATACTTTCCTGCTCGCTGAGAATAGCGTTTGGTGAAAAAGTAGCTGAGCGTGCGGGAATGTGGCAGTTTACGAACGCAAATTCGTGTGTAAAATTGAATTTTGGGCACGATGATAGGAAAAAATGGTTAAAAATTTGGAATTATATCAACAAAAAATATATCTTATAATAATTTAATTCAATATAATCAAAATAATAATAAGAATAATAATAACATAACAAAATGTTAATATTTTCTTTTAATAATATTTTTAGTATTCTCGTAATTAGATGGATCTTCACTTATTAATTTTGTTTTAACCTTTTTAACTATTTCACTTCAAAAAGTTGAGTTTAAGTCAGGTTGTTATATGTCTGAATAATCCAATTAGTTAAAACATCTAAAAACTGAAAAACTCTTCTACTTTCTATCTACATATAAATAATTTCTTTTTTATTGCTAAAGATTTTATAAAATTTTACAGTTTTACCAATTTCTATTCTATAATTCATTTCAAGATGAGTGGGCATTCCTCTTACTAATAAATAAGTAATTTAATTTTCTAAGTATCTTGTATTTTGGTTAAAACAGAATCTGAAAGAGAATGCTGTACCAGTTCTGAAGATAAATCTTCTACTAATAGCAGCAGTAGCTCGGAAGGTGATTCGATAGAAGAAGAATCATCGGAAGACAGCGATATCAACGACGAGGAAGGATCATTTCCAAATGCGAACAAACCTTTATACGCAGATGCCCCTATTACTGTAACAGAGAGTATTTTATCCATTTTTACTCTTAGTGCATGCCAGGAGCTTTACTAGCGGCAATTTTAGAGTAATAGAAGGGCATTGCAAAAAGCCAAATTATTGCGCAAAAACTTTGTACAAATTAAAAAAATTTTGTTCTCCTCTAGAAACGCCTTTGATAAAACACTTTTATTGTACGCTTTGCTTTTCCAAATTGCTTATTCTAGAAGTTAGCTATATTCTAGAAATTCCAATTGTTAAACAATCGACTTCCATGTTGAAAAGAACGGGATTCAAAGAGGCCTTAAACTATCGCTTTACGCGAAATAAAATAAACGAAAATTTTTATGAAGACATTTATGATGGTTCTGTTTATAAATCGTTGCCTGACCATTTTACCAATCATCAAAACAACATCACTTTTACGTGGAATACTGATGGTTTGCCTTTGTTCAAATCGTCAAAAATACACTGAGAGAAGAATTTCATAACAGTTAATATACTAGCTTATTTGAAACGTAAAATTTAAGTATACTTACTGTTAATATGTAGAGTTTAAAATCATA
>JAPYZP010010844.1:0-11608 GCA_030522985.1 Torymus sinensis
CTCTCTCTCTTTCTCTCTCTCTCTCTTTCTCTCTCTCTCTCTCTCTCTCTCTCTTTCTCTCTCTCTCTCTCTCTCTCTCTCTCGCTCTCTCTCTCTCGCTCTCTCTCTCTCTCTCTCTCTCTCTGGCAAGAGGGAATCTCCCCGGGTCGCGCGCTGAATTTTTCGCTCGCGGGGGCCGGCCTTATCTGGAAAATTTAGTGGCTGCGCGCTTTTTGGGGCAGTGGGTCGGGGTTCCTTTTATCGACCAAACTCTCGTGCTCCGCTCTCCTCCCCGAAAATTCCTCGAGAACCTTCGCGGGATTGAGCTTATTTTCCGCGGTGACCTGGTATCGGCTCTCTCTCTCTCTCTTTCCGCAGCTACTTCCTTCCTTTTTTTCGCGCGCACGAGCGAGAGAGGTTCGCGCCTTTATTTGGCGGGTCGAGTGCGGCCCCGTTGCCGTGCGCGCCCGAGAGTGCCGAGCTTTATTTTTGCTCGGAGATGGCAGGCGGTGGCGGGCTGTTGCTAACCAGGTGTGCCGCGCGCTGCCATGCAAATGCGAATCTTGGGTCGCGCGGTTTGATCGATCGGACGTATTTCCCTGAATTCTTCGATATTGCAGATTTAATGTTTCTTTTTTATTCAAATTCTGGAAATTCGATGTAAAGTATATTCCATGTTTTAATAACGATATAGGAAGCATAAGGACACGTGAGGTAGGTACATATGTAAGCTAGGTACCTACAAAGTTATGAAGTTTTAAATACTTAAATATATGCGCTTTTGAAGTTTCAAATGCTTAGAAGTGCTCTTAGTTTGTTCACTTTCGAGCAGAACTTCAAAGATTCGAAGTTTGTATAACACCGTGTTTCTAAAATCTTTTGAAACTTAAAATATGTATAATCAGATGTATAAATGTTAAAGGGTTATTTCCAAAGTCAATTTATTATTACCGATGTCAAATTTTTCTTCATTTAAATTTAGTTCAATATTTATAGAAATTATCGTACGGTTATCCAGTCCAAAATTTAGAAAATATATAACAGGAAATATACGATATATTGATAACACTTGGTTGATGGTGAAATTATCTAATCGCCATTGATACGTCTTGTTCTCTGGTAGAGGTGACTAAACACGAATTAGTTGAATATCTCTGCTAAAATACCTATAATACGGTAATATGATAATTCCAGAACCATGATCATTTCGTTTGTTATACAATTTCGCACGACCGCAGTAATGCCCGGAATAGAATTACGAGCGTTTATTAACCAAATCTCCAAACAGCTTATGCTGAACGACCGCAGACCAAATTCCGACAAACTACTTTATACTAATTTCAAATTGGATGTAATTTCAACAAAAGTAAAATGGACATCTACGTTTTTCAATTTTTTTTTTTTTTTCGGAAACAAAAAATATTCTTTGTTTCAAAATAAAATACAAATATTGAATGTCAATTTCCTTTTATTTTTCTCTTTTTTTTTACTGAACATAAAAATAATATGAGAAATTTTTTGCTAAATATATATTAAACATAAATCTTTTTTCACACGAGCCAACACTTTATAAATTCATCGAGACAATTAAACTTTAACAATTTCGCAGACTTTAACAAAGTCCTATTGACCACCGACGCGCTAATGAACAAATTCGGAGCAGGCCACGACCCGATATCATATCATAAACTATTTCAGCGGCGGGGGAAACCTACAAACCGTCGGGCTCCGGGGGGTCGCAACCCAATTCGCCTGCCGACCCGGAATTGACCCGCTCGCTCCCGCTGCAACCCGATCCCAAAATTCGTCCGCAAAGTTAGCCCTGCCGTTATCTAGGTTCCCTCCCTTCCCCCTCTCTCTCATATACGTATACTCTCACACGTATATACAATGGACGGTCAAACATCGCATCGACCGGCCAGAATTACTCCCAACACGCCGGCGCGACATGGATTTCTAATTAAATTTTCTCCGCTGCGTGTATTATATACCTGTGCGCCTCGTTTTCGTCCGAACAAAACGTCGCATCGCAGCGTCGCTGCTCGATTATCCATTAAAAGCGCATATAATATACGCGAGTTGCTCGCATATAAAGCTCAGTATTTTCGTCTTCTGTAATATTGAATATGCATTATGCCCGGTAGCAAACTAGAGCAAAACTTTTTTCCGCGAGCGCGCGCCCCGCCGACGGAATAATCGCGTTAACAAATGATCTGCATTATTTATGCGTGCGGACGGCGCGCCGCGGGTTTCTGCAGTTGGGCTCCTTTTTTTTGCATTTTTATATTCTTAGCATTGAGGATAATGGGTGAATTTTTACCAATTTATCGGGAAATGCTTAATCGCTTAAATTATTATCGGGCAATAACGTAGACTGGTCGTTATAAAGTTTTCATCAAACCTTTTAATTTATTTTGTGACCTTATTTTATGGAATATACAGCATTGCTCAAGTTTAATAATTGTTATATACTACATCAAATAAATACATATTATGACAGAATAGAATGGTTAGTTGGAAATAATCGTCATACACTCGGAAACTAACTCTTAGAGTGCGGTATGCCATCTCAATTTAACTTAAGATTCACAGATGTTAAGCCGACCTCATTACAGCCTTAGTCAGCACTGCCTCAAATAGGTCACGAAGGAAACTGTAATTAAAAACATTTAATTACTGGCGTGGGTAACCGAAGTTCACGAGGGGGTAACCTCGTAATGAATCTGCAAGGGTAAACATTTTGCATAAACTATTAAGCAACTTAAAATAAGTTTGATAACTAATATACTTTATGGATCATTAGTGGGTACAAACGCATACAAATTGTTTTTCTAAGCTGATAAAAATTGTTTTATTATTTGCATTTATATTCACTGACGTACTTTTCTTATATAGAGTACAGTGAACAAATAAAATTCAAGATAGTAAAATTATATTTTATCAGCAGACAATCAAGTTTTAACGAAATGAAAATTAAGCCCTAGAATACATTTGCCAGCACTATAGATAACGCAATATAGGTTACGACACGTATCTCGCGAGACACAGTTTTCGTACACGTCAGTCTATTCTTGCTCAGTAATTATACAAAGGTGAAGAAGAAACCCTACGAATTGTGCACACACTGAGAGAGAAAGACGGGTCACGGATATGTACGTGCTAGACGTAATTTAACAAAATTTATCATATTAAGATAAGTTAACCTACTTGCTAAAACTGATCTTGCTGTAATTACCTTATTTTAAAGACTTTTTATATTTAGTAATATTTTTTACGGAGCCAGCGAATGATAAACACAGATCGAAGATTTATTATATTTTGACCGTATAATCAATACTGTTTAAGGCTAATTGATTAAGCTTGTTCCTTATAGATTTCGTTTTTAGATTGTGGTGACACTATGAGACCTATCCTTTAGCATTGTGTTTTGAATCCCCTACCAACTACACGAAATCGAAATCGAAAATTAGTATTATTTAGCAATGTATTATAGGAATTTGTTTGACGGGGTTTAAAGTTGTATTCACTTGATCATTTATAAATAGTTTTTATCTATTCTTTTATGCGTTAATACTCCAGTACATTCAGTAGAAGTTGTATATATAGTATAGTAGCAGCATACAGCATAACATAAAAGGAAAATTATTTTAATCGATTGAAACTATTGCCTATATTATGCAATAATTTCTTTATGAGGTTGTTTCTAAATATATTCTTACAGTTATTGCGATTATAATAAGATATTGTTTCGCCTAAAAATATAAAGAATGCTAGTAGATTTCCTGTGATGAAAATAAATATTACACTCTTCAATATTGACAAATTCATTTTATCGGACTTATATTCATCGAAAATTTTCAATCTGGAAAATTTAGTGTTACCAATACCTAACAAATTTTTTGTATCTGAAGTATAATCTGTTATACTTTGTGCGAACCAAATTCTGATAAGCCCAGCTTCGGAACAACGCCTTAATATTCCGCTAAATCTTCTAATATATAGAGATGATTTTGAAAGAAATAAAGATGCCATTCCACAAAAGAGTGGCTCTTTTACAATTAAAAGTCTTGTCGTAGAACTTCCGTGCAGTTGCATTAAAGCTGTTCCTATTTGGTCATGAATTTCACATCCCAGGGCGTCATTATTTTTTGCGTTAAATAAAGATACTATACACTCATTTTCAGACATATCTTTTGACTTTTGATAAACGAGTAATTCCTTTATAATACTCTTATTCAAGTATTTGTTCAGAAATTGTCTAGTATTTGTAGTTAACGATGGTGTAATTTCATTTTTCACCAAATCTTTTAAATTTACTATATTTATAAAAGAAACTTTAACATAATACAAGTGCAATAGATGTTCTAAAAAGTACACAGGCACAAATCCCGAAGCCACTGTAAGAAGAATAAATAAAAGCATATCAATTATATGTTTCACTCTTATATGAAGAGTATATCCCAACAGTACTCTTATAATGTTGAGTGCTGTCCACATTTTACTGTACAATTTTGATGAACGATCTAATATTAATATAAGTATTGTTAAAGATATTATCCATTGAATTAAATTCTTTAAATTATGAGAAACTTCAAATGATGACGTTCCAAACTGCCTAATTATTATAATTCGACAAGCAATCCGTATTGGATGAGTTTGTCCCCAACCAAGTTCTATGGAAGTATGTGGACTAATAAACATATTTGATCCAAAATCAATTGTATCGTTGTGTAGGTTTTCGTAAACATTGACGTAAGAAAAATTCTTTATTGTTTGAAAATTATCATTTAACTGAATGTTAGGAATCCTTACGGTAATCGAAAAATTTAAAGCTTTTGCTATCGTATTTATTGTAGTAATATCTACACCATATAGTCTTTTCCATATATTTTGATGCGTGCTATTTTCTTGCAACATTATCCTGAATGAATTAAGAAAAAATATTGTCTTTAATGGATATTGGTATAAATTCTGTAACTTATTTGGAAAAAAATCCACTTGGGGAGAATAGTCTATTTTCGAGTAAATACCAAGAAACGGATTATAATAATGGATCATGACGTTAACTAAGGTAGGATATTTGAAAAGAATAGTTGTATCATGATATTTTAGTTGAACTAATTCAATCACAGTAACATCCAAGAATTTATTTACCCATAGTAATTCAAAGAAGTATTTAAGTTCGGCACTTTCTCCCAATGTAACTAACAGAATAAGGCACTTCGGTTTTTCAGCATATTGAAGTAATAACATATTTAAATGCATAATATGCGTGTGAAGATCTGAATTTATATTGGCTCCACCATAACCCACTAAAAATACAAATACTTCACTTTGGTGAGACTTGGAAAGGAGAAACGATTTTGAACTTAAACCATTTCTATCATGTGTTAGCTGGATCTCGGTAATGTTCATGATTACACAGTCAAAAGTTTTTAACATCATTTTTGTTAGTTTCGTAGTGATAAATGGTATATTTTCAAATATATTTATTATTATTTTTTGATTGGCTAAGGACTTTTCTGATAAGTTATCTGTTATATAATTTATAATATTATCTTGATTATAATTAGAAAAGACGCTACATAGAATAAATAAATGCAATAACAGAATATAACGACATTTTAATGTCATGATTTTACTAATTATTTAACGAGTGAACTATGAATGCATATTTGACAGTAGAAACTAGAAAGTCTGTACTATACTGGCATGATCCACTATAAACATTTCTTGTGCCTATATATCCAACTATTTAGAATTGTCCTATCCCCATAAAATAGGAAAAACTCTACATTTACTGTAGTTTTATTATTAATTTATCTAGATTATAGGCTAATTTTAAGCTTAAAAAACTTTTAAAATATTCAAGTTTATGATAACAAATAAAAACATTTTTTAGAAATTTTGTTTTACATATTGATTTATCAGTTGTAGCTTTGGAAAAATAAAAAAAAATTTCAAATATTTCAAAAATTAGTTTAAGACTTTTGACACATCAATTCACTATATCTGAAAAAAATTGTTTGCATGTATCCATTTGAATGTGTGTGCATATGGGTGTTTTATTCTTTATTCTAAAATATCAAAACGATCTTTATTAAAGTCATCATATTTTATATATCCTAATATATAAACTCTGCCTCTCTCTCATTTTCCTCCAAAAAAATATCAGAAAGAAAACCATTTTAAAAGCGACAAAGCTCGCCAAAACCGCGCTAATTTTCTGCAGCTCAGCTACAAAATCATGCTCGCACTAGCCCCATATACCATACCCCACAGCATCTGTCCAGGAGGGCCCGCAGTATCTCTTTACAACTGCACCATATACCCGCATACATATATATACATATATATGCGCCGACTAAAGCTCGTAACCGAGAAACTCGCGCGCTTGCCTGCAGACAATGGGTTAATGGCGGAACACACACACACACACACATACACACACACACACACACACACACACACACACACACACACACACACACACACACACACACACACACACACACACACACAGTCAATCAAGCGCGACCTCAGACCGCGTAGTCGCACAAAAGCCCGCTCGCGGTGTGCAGCTGCAGCTAGAGCTTGCGGGCCGAGAGAGAAAGAGATAAGAGAGAAAAGAGGAAGGAAAGAGCGAGAGAGAGAGAGAGATAGAGAGAAAGAGCTTAACCCGGTTTCCCTCGACAAAGACAATCGGGTGGCGGCCCCGTCGTGCGCGCGCTCCTATATATACTATACTCTAGCTCGAGCTTTTTCTCGTCGCCATTTCAGACTTGCTGTCCCTGCGCGCCAGCGGCCGCCTTATGTTGACTTTTTCATGTTCCTAATTTTTGCAAGATACTGCGCTCCAATTAGATTTCGTTGTTTGGTCTAGGCGAGTCGTGCGCGTACGTGCGGGGTGGGCATATGTGGAGAAAAGCACATATTTGCATGCGCCAACGTAAACTCTTTTCTGTGGCTAAATTATCACTTTAATTAAGGGGCCTGCTCTTCGGTTGCTTGAAGTTCGAGATACAAAGGCGCGTTTAAAATGCGCCTTTTTTATATTACATTTTAAATTTAAATTAACAATTACATAAAATTGTCATAAGAAAATATGCGCTCATAAAAATGTTATCTCAAATTTACACAAAACGTATGTATAAAATATTAATTTCCCTATTTTACACAATTATTTGTTTAAACGAATTACACAAATTTTGTGTAGAATTTCACACAAAACAAACATTTTACACAAAATTTAAATTACACATGATTCATATTTTTTACACAAAACTTAGAACCGTGATGTGGTTATTCAAATTCATCGTCGAATTTTATTTTTGCGTCTTATTTACTGTATACAGCATGATATTACTAATGCTAAAAACTTTTTAGAATTTTTCTTAATATTAATTTAAAAAAAAAAATATTCAAAATCCATTGACAACTGCCAAAAGGAAAAAAAAAATTCCTCCGCCCAAGGGGCCAAAACGCGCCTACTACCCGTTATTTTTCCTCTCTTCGCGCTGCAGTTCTATTCACCCCCCGCGTATACGAGCTTGCTCCTCTCTCATTATCTCTCTCCTCTTTCTCTCTCAACCAACGCTACTATGGTGCATGCACATACCTACACACAGTCTCTCGCACGAGGAGGGGAAACTGGAGTAGAACGCTTCTCCGGAACTCACCTCGTCTAGCCATCACTGCACACACACCCACACACCCATACACACACAGACTCGCGCACACACACACGTGCGAGAAAGGGCCGTCGCGAATTTTAGGTCAGTTAATTTACTATTTAGCGATTTAGCCGTCGTCGACGGCGGTATCGTCGTGGCCCTCTCTCTCTCTCTCTCTCTCTCTCTCTCTCTCTCTCTCTCTCTCTTACATGCGGGCTTTCATGAAGCGGTATAGAGATGATTAAAAAACTTGTGTAATTAGGAAGAAGAAAATCTTGTTGGAGAGGCCCGCGGCGGGTAACCGCTCGGCTTTCGGTGTTTCGGGGGAGAGAAAAAGGAGGGCTGCGTCGAGGTATACGTCGAAATTCAATCTGCGCGGTTACGCGCGCGTGAGTTATGGGAGTTTAATGAGTTTCCCCGGCTTGTTTGCGCGCGTATGTCTGCGCTTATGTTAATTCAGCGTCATTATGTTTTAGAAAAAAAAAGTTATTTCTGAGAATTTAAGATCGCAACGTAATAATTTATCGAGGGATATAAAGTACGTATAGGAGCTCGGTAAAAAAGCTGTGTGTTTCAGAATTTATATGCTCGAGATGGAAAGGTATACGAACCTCGTTAGCACGAGTTGATGATTGTATCATACATTTATTGCGACAGTGTAATGGTGGGGTAGCTCTGATCATGTTGCTAGCATGCGTAATTGGTAACTAGGTAATTAATATCTGGATGTAGTTGAAAAGATTAATGCCAAATTGCACTTATCTGATGAAATTTCGCCGGAAAATATAGTTTTATATACTTATATCTATACGTACTAAGGTTCTTCAAAAATTAAATTCATAATCCACCATCACTAGTTTTAATAAATTTTTGATATTACTACATCGCGACATGCTTATTAGAATTCGGTCATACTACAGATATATAAATACGACTTTGAAATGATTTACTTATATTTTATTTTTAAATAACTGGGACATTACTTTCAATACCATAAACGTCTATATTTACCTCTTTGTTCATAAAAAGCTCAGTTTATATCTAGCCTGTACTATTCCCACATGCGTTCGGACACTCATGCCAGCAATATCAGTATCACCGCGCATTCACTCTCCTCTCACCACTTCATTCCTTTCCTATACCCAACATATAATCTCCTATATACGCCTATAACAAGTCTTCCGCGTCGCATTCAGCTCGCAACGAAATTAAAGCTCTCCACGTACATTCCCATACCCCCCCCACCCGCCAACACACACACACATACTGCCATCCTTTTCACTCCTCGAACATGATTTTAAGGCACACTTCTGCAGCACGAAAAAAAGGAAAAAGCGAAGAAACCGAGGCGGGCGCGGATAATCCATACGGACCGGCACACGGGGGTGCGCTGCCGGAGAGAGAAAGAGAGAGAGAGGGAGAGAGCGAGGGGAGGGGACTGGAAGGAGAGAGGAACGGGGGCGCGAGTATTGATCCCCGGGTGAGCGAGCGAGGCTCTCTCTCTCTCTCTCTCTCTCTCTCTCGCGCGCGCTCGCTAGCTGCGTGACACATTTACCAAAAGCTCGAGCGAGCGAGCTTGGCCGACGCGCTGCTCCACTTTCCGTGGAATAGTGCTGTGCTGCGCTGCCACTATATGCTGCCGCGAGGGAAAAGAATCTCGGATGTGTGCGTATGTATATGTGTGTGTCTAACGGATGTGTGTTTGTTTATTTTACAGCGGAGGGAGTTTTGGATGATTAGGAAGAGGAGGAGAAGGAGGAGAAGGAGGTTGGGGAAACGTGGATGATTGATTTTGTTAGGGGCTGCGGGCCTGGAGTTTGCCGCGTTGGTAGGTTGAGAATGGAATTTCTCGGGCTCGGTGTGCGATGGATTGTTTTCCCTGCTGGAATGGATGGGGTCTCGGTTTGAAATGACTATTAGGTTTGGTATAGCAACAAATTGCGTCGTAAGCGTTGCTCACATGCTGGAATTTCGTACATGGTTTATGAATATAACTTCTTATTGGTAATGTTTTAATCTGTGGATTATGGGTATATGTGAAGTACTTGTGTATGCCAGTAAACAATGCCGCCTAGTTTTTTTTGTTGTCTAACAGTACCGTGTTCGAATTTCGGTCTCGGCAATTGACTCTGTGCACCTTTGCGCCGAATTTTTCAAAATTCAGAATTGTCACGTGCTTTATCGCACTGTAGTTGTGGTGGTTCGGAAATCCACCAAAAATTGTAGGTCCCCATTGCTGTGCGAGTTACTGAGAGTGGACACATTTCATCCAAAGTGCTCACTAGCGCAGCATTGCAGAGCTATATAAGACTCACACAGAGGACTTCGGGTAGTTGTAAATTATAAAAAAAAAAGAAAAAAAAATTAAAATTAGAGTAGTCTGTTGAATAAAAAATAATTTTTGGCGCCCAAGTAAATTATATATCTAAAATAATGAAAGGCCTTACGGGAATATTTTATAAATAGTTGTATGCCACGCGATTCTTTTCGTATATATAAGTTGAGCCATGGAAATATACATGCTGACAAAAAAACGAACAATGTACATTTTTAGAAAAAAAAATATGCATGCTTCGCACCCGAATTTTCGATTCAATAACGTTCACGAAATTGGATTCTCTTGTATTCGTCAAAGTAATCAGATAACTGGGATTCATTTCGTAATGCTTTCGTATCCTAAGGATAAGTTTTAATATAAATTTGGTACATATAACAATAACATGTGTATTAAAAGGTTGAAATGATGGAAAAAGAAATTAATTATTCATTGTATAGTCACTATTATCTAGGTTAAAATTGCGCAAACATTTATCGAAATTCAGTAGCAATTTTGTTTTCCATTTAATTACAAATTGTTCAACACTCGACAGCGTGTACACAGCCACTTAACACCGCGAACAGTATACATAAAACACTCAACTCCGCACTCGCGCAGCATTAAACCTCTCTCCTTCTCTCGCTATCTTCGATTTCAATAAACGGCCGAGTACCCAGCGAAAATCCTCGTAAACGGCGAGAGCGAGAGAGAGCGAGAGAGAGAGAGAGGACATTCCGCAACGAGTCCGCAAAAAAAGAGTCCGAGCCGGCCGTTTCATTACGGCGCGGCTCGTAAACACAAACGACAATCTCGTTTCGCGAATGCCTTCTACCTCTTTTCCGCGATAAGCCAGTCCGCTGCTGCTGCTGCAACTTATTAAAAAATTCCACGGGAGCTCGTGCGCGAAGAAAAAAAATGTGCTAGAGGGGAGAGAGGAATTATATTCCGCATTATGCGCGGAATCGCTGCGTTCGGGTCGTTTTTCGTTGCCGGGGTGTAGTATTGCGCGCGCGGAAGAGCAGCAGAGAGCGGGGGGACTGACGAGGGGAAACGCGCGGTTCGACGAAGTGCGGATCTTTGTAAACGGCGTATTATTGGGTGTTTGTGTGGATTTTTCGTTGGTATACAAATTAAAAGGCGTTGTGTTGTTTATTTACAGAAAAAATGTTGTTTTAAATTAAAAAAATAGATGGACATGAGTTTTAAATGTTTTTATATACAGCTAGTATTTTCAAAATCATGGATTATTGTAAGAAAATAAAAGTTATAGAAAAATTAAGATATTTGTAAACATAGATGTACCTATAAAATTAATTTCTAGAATCTGAGGAAGTTTTATGACTATGTATGTCGAATATACTGCAGAGACACTAAGCGCACCGAGACAGCATGAGATGAATATTGCGAAGAATTATTATAAATTTTCAAATAATTCGTAACTTTTTGTTACGTACAACAATGGATATATTCTTTCCAAATCTAGCGCTGCAGCTTTAGAAGACACTTTTCGGCACTTTTAGCATTACCACGCTTTATTCCCAAAAAACAAAGAAAAAATTCAATTTACAAAGTTCAAACCCCACGTTGAATCGACCTGATTAATGGCTCTCCTATAACGTCTCTTACATCTGACGCCCGC
>JAPYZP010010846.1:0-10652 GCA_030522985.1 Torymus sinensis
GTTTTTCCGAGGTACTAGGTGAATCTTCCGGGGCGTCCGTCCTTGCTTTCAGCAGGGAGGAAAGCTCACTAAGACGATCACGGAGCGACGAGCTCCGTGGTGTGAGGGATTTCTACCCCCTAAACACCCAAAACCTTCGCCGTTCACCGAAATCCAGCGCGGAACTGTTATGCACATTACTTCGGGCCAGCGGCGTGCATATGCCCTGCGACATTCGTGTCTGTCTTGTCTGGTCTGTCTATTCTTGGTCTTCCGCATCAGTTTTGAAGGCACTCGTCAGTCCTTTCGCCTTGTAGTACGTGAGTTACGTAGCGGTCTATGTCTTCCCAGTTTTGTTTGCTTGATAGCATCAGTGTCACGACGTTGTCCAATGTAATGTCACCTGTCTTAGTCTGTAGTCTGTGTCTCTCGGGTGTCCAGCGGCGACACACAAAAAATGTGTGTTCCGCGTCGTCGCTGTCATGTCCACAGTATCTGCAGTTCGGGGTCGTTACTTTCCCCATCCGGTGCAGGTAGTGTCGGAAGTGACCGGACCGGAGAGGAACTGGGTTAGGTAAAAGTTCACCTCCCCAGCCCTCCTTTTCTGCCAAGGGCGGACGTCCGTTATCAGTCGTTTTGTGCACTTGCCTTTGTCGCCGTCCGTCCAGCGGGTTTGCTAGGCCGTCAGTGTCTCCATCCGTGCGTCTGTGAAGGCCCTCGCTCTTCCCTTTTCTTCGCTGTTCTCGGAGATCCTCTTTCGCTCGAGAGCTAGGAGGTCTACTGGGACAACAACGGCGATCACCAGCACCGCTGCCTCCGAAATGGTGCGGTACGCGTACGCGATACACACTGCCCCCCGTCTCTGTACCGCCGTGATCTCTTTGCGGTACTTCTCGGTTTACGTCGCGTCCGCCCATATCTCGGCCCTTTATAGGAGTATCGAGTGAGTCACCGTGCTAAGCAGTCGGCGCACGCTCTATCTCGGTCCCTTCGTATTCCCTATGAGGCGGGCGAGAGCTGTGGTCTTTGAGGCCGTCCTCTCAGCGGCGCACCGTATGTGCGGCCAGGAGGTCAACTTCGTATCCAAGGTCACCCCCAGGTACTTAGCTGACTGTCCAGGGCGCAAAACGGACGTCGCCACCATCATGGGTATCGTCGTGTTTATACGTATTCTGGTCAGGTATAGTAACTCTGTCTTTTGCATCGTCAGCTGTAGTCCCCGGCTTTGCATCCATCCGTTAACCCGTCTCGTAGCCTGGGTCAGTCTCATCTGGGCCAGTCGGGTGCCCTTGGTCACGATGACGATGACCAAGTCGTCTGCGTAGCCGACAAGGTAGACCCCCGGCGGCATCGGAAAGACCAGCAACTCGTCGTAGCCCACGTTCCAAATATCGGGGCCAAAAATCGAGCCCTGCGCTACCCCCGCCGTTATTTTTCTTTTCTTGACCCCAGTCTGCGTCACGTACGTAATGTGTCGGTCACGTAGGTAGTCCTTCAGAAATCGGAGAAGGTAAGGCGGCAGCGGGAGAGATGTGAGAATGCCTGCACGATGTCCGCCCACGTCACCGAGTGGAAGGCGTTTCGTACGTCGAGTGTTGCAATGAGCACTATTGGCCTGTCCTTCTGGGGGTTAGTCTGTGCCCTGTCAAAGTATTTGACCACTTTTCGGCTCGCTCCTATGGTGACCGTCCTTGTCTGAAACCGTACTGTCTGTCGTTCAGGCGTCCAGCGTTCCGAACCGCATGTTGAATTCGGGGTCTCAGTAGCATTTCGAAGAGCTTGCCAAGAGTATTTAGCAAGCTCAGTGGTCTGTAGGATGACGGCGAATCGCGATCCCCACCCTTTCCTTTATCGATGAGGATCAGCCGCGCCGTCTCCACTCTTTGCTGAACACCCCTTCCACCAGGAACGTATTATATAGGTTCAGGCGTATTTCCGGGCGTCATTTTGCAACTATCCCGAGAATTTCCGCTGGAATGCCGTCCGAACCTGGTGCCTTCCCCGCCGCGAGATGAGCTACAGCCAGGCTGAGCTCACCCCGAGTGATCTCTGGCACCCCGTCGTCGCCGACGTCATCGCTCCACACTTGTTCAGGGTGTGTTGGAAAGAATCCGTCGACGATTCTGTCCAATAGCTCTAATATGAGAGCATCTTTTTACACGAAACTTTTTGTGCAACATAGTATAACACAACAGTATGCTGTTATTTTAAATTCGAGTTAAATAAAAGCTATTGAGAATTACAATAAATATTTGAAATCCTCGGGCAGCCATTATAATGTATATCATCGAGCGGTCGTCCTAAGGCTCTTCAATACTTGCCTTCCGAGGGCGCCACCGCTCCTTGATAGACCTCTATACATGTGGAATTAGTTAACATAATTTAAATGCCTTTATAAATTGAGGAAGCAAAAATGCATCGAATATTTCGAATATCTGGAATTTATTGAAAACCTCGAATTGTTGGCTCATGCGCGTTAATGCGCTTTGTGTATTAACATTTACAAATAATAAAATATTTCCTTAATTCTATTGGAACAATTTAAAAAAGTATTAGCAGCGCCAGATTAGATTCGAAAATTAGAATTTTTCCGACAGAATGAAAGTGCGTTGACGGTATATGTGATAGAAAAATTGAGGTTAATTACTGAGGTTTTGCGTTTAGGGGTGTATACAGCTAATTTTTCTTTAACGAAATAGTCTTTATTTAGAACTTCACAAATTTTTTGTTTATAATGTTACTTCCTATTTCAAATTTTGTTTTTCAAAATAATTATTGAAGCATGTTTTGAATTATTGGATTCCAACGTTCGGTTAGCGTTAATATACCATTTAAATTCAGTTGCAGTATTTTCTTCTTCGAATAATCAGCTCGCGAATTCAGCTTCGAATAATAATAGTAGGCGTATATATATAAATACTGTTTTGGATTTGTTGATTGGATTTGGGTGGATCGTCCAAGGCCGATTCGCAAATGAGTCACAACTTCAACTTGATTTAGAAAAACTCTTTATTGTAGAAACTCGCGGAAATTCGGGTATAGTTGTGCAACCTTCGCATTTACAGAGACGTTGCGAGCAGCAGAGATGTTGCTTGATGGGTGGGCGGACGAAGAGAGAGCGCTCAGAACAACAAAGGCGCGGTCTTCACACCTTACGCTCCTACGCCAGTACACACATACACACTCATATACTTAAGAGGGCGAGAGCGACTAGGCGCCTAGCGCTACTTAACTATGACTTTACCATAATATTTTACACGGGAAGCTCTCGCACGCTCTGTCTCACTCACACCAAGTCGTATACTGATTACGCAACAAATACCATCCGCACTGTAACAGTGCAACCTATATTTTAATTCATATTAAACAACTTAAACAACTAAACTAAACACTAAATTAAGTTTATTGTAAAAGGTTATATAATTAAATTTGAATTTACAAAAAACATTATAATAAACTTGAATTACGAATAATTAGCGCGCGTTCCGAATTCTAGTATATACAAACAAATGTAAGTACACAGACGGAAGCTCTTACAAGTTAATATACTTTTACATTTACACGCTAGATGGCGAGTGTTCAGCTTATGCCATTTTAAGAAAACGTAGGCTAAAGCTATATATAGAAATCTAGTGTTCTTCAAAATTACATGTACTTGAAATTTCTCGAATTCTAATTCTTTCTATGCAATTTGTTATGTCTGAAGTAGCCTAAGAAATAGTATATTATGCACCAAGGACGCAAAATGTACCATTCCCAGCGAGTGTGACCTTTGGGGCCGAGCGTAGCGGGCCGCTAAAGGTTGCACTCGGGGGAATGTTACAGTTTGCGTCCGTGGTAGTATACACAATTTTTTTGTTCGAAGGCCTCAAAATGAGTATTTCGCGGCCCGTATAGAGGGCACAAAATACTAAATGTATTTTGCGGCCTAGGCCTTACATTTAGTTTGCGACCTCTAAACGGGCCGCAAAAATTCATTTTGCGGCCTGAGGACAACAAGTTATTAAAAATGCGATCCATTTAATTTTTTAAAATGAATACACATTTTTAATCAGTTTCTTACGCTATATTTAATTGCTTATGATTTCCTGAAAAATTAATAATTTTTAACGAATCAAGGCTTAAATTTTATCATTTTCGGTCTACTTTTATAACCTTTTACCAATCTACTTTTATAATCATTTTTTACCAAAATATAGGATATTTCAGATCAGATTTCCCATGTTTCTAGAAAAATGGCCCATTGGACATAATTGTGAGCACTGGCCTTCACTTTTAAGTACTAGAAATTAACTCTCAAATGAACGGCTAAAGTCCGTTGCCCGCAGATTGTACACTCTCCTTGAGAGTATAATCACGTATGGTTTACTCAAAAGCTTTTTAAAAAACTCGTAAAATGACAGCAGTTTGAAGATGACGTTTGAAAATAAAATTTCGAAGTTAGAATTTTGTAAAAAGTGTTTAGCACTGCCAACGAGATGCAATTTTCGTGCAATCGATAAATGAAAAAATAAGTGTCAAATCATTTATAGAGAAGAACAGTAATAATTTGACTTCAAAGTGATCGGTGAGGTATCCATACTCTGGCTGTCTGATTGGAGATGGATTTGGTCATCTTCAAGTATCGTATTTGGGGTGATTGAGGGGGATGGTCGAAAGATTTGTTCTTTAGGACACTGAAAATATTGTGTTAATATTTATCTTATTGTAAAAAGGCTAAATGAGGATAGCCTAAGGGATGGCGGTGGAAGTTCCCTAAGAGGCTGAACTTAAAATCTTTACGACTAGAAAATATAAGAAGATATACATTACTATTATGTTTTTAATTCATGAACGTATATGATTTCAGAAAATATCAATGCCTTGTGTCAAAAATATAATTTACAATTAACTTTAGTATGTAACACAGTATCAGGCTATTTTATGCAATTAAAAGTATCGCAAAAATTCAACTTTACATTAAATAATTTGCCCAATTGTTTTATTCTATTAAGAAAAAAATGTAACGTAGTATTTTTAACAACAGAACAATTAATTGTTGATAGTCAAAAGTGTAAAGAAATTTGTGATGAAATTCATATAATGAGTAATATGTAAGTATATTTGCTATATTTGAGTATATATTGAAGGATCAAATATTAATATAATTTATTTATCTATATAGATTAATTGAAAATTTGATTAAAGATATTCGCAGTTACACTGGAAGCTTTTTCCAACTGTGCAGTGACATAGGTACCCTTGATTTCGTTGCAACATTAGCAATTATTAGCAGTCGATCAGGGTTTATTGAACCAAAATTTAATGATCAACTTTGCATCATTGATTCTCATCACCCCATTAATTTATTGTTAGGATTTAGTACCAGCGTATCTAATAATGTGGTAAGTATGATTTAACATGTAACAATACATTTTATATTTATCAAAAAATATGTTGCAGTATCATAATAAGAAATGCATTCAAAGTTATAGTTCCTAAACGAAATTAATATTAATTTTATTACTGTTTACGGTACATATATTTATAAGCTTCAAAAATGAGATTTCGAAAGTTCCAACAGATTTTTGTTTATTCAACAAATTATTTCTGAAGTGACTGAAGAGTGGGTATTGTAAGATTTTTGCCTTTCATCCTGTTATCTTGTTGTGCGTAAATGACAGAATACTAGTCATACTTAAAATGGTTTGTCGCACCTTCCATATTTACTTTACCAGAATAATTTGGATCTTTTCAGGGCCAACGTATAAAAATATAACACAAATTTATTCCATATGTTGATCTATACAACATTTCATCAGTTGGATTACTGACCTCTTCAGGATTTATTAACAAAGAATAAAAATAATTCTGCTTTACTTAATTAAGCTTGATCAGTTGATATCATTAGAAAATGACTAATACAATAGTAAATCAGAACAAAATAAACTTCTGTAATACACTCGCGACGACCTTTTCCTAAGTATTTCTACAGGCTGGTCTCCACAACTTTAACTTTGTAATGCTCTGCTGGGGATCAGGGCAGAGGTACACGCGTAATTAACAAATAACACAAATCCAGTAAATAGAACTACATATTTATTCAATATCAGAAAACTTACGTTAATATATACAAAAACAGGCGCCAGGTGCACGCGTCACTCGCACCAAAACTATTATCGCCGGCTAGCGTAGTCTGCAGCGGATAAGTGTAACTCTAAGCTATGGCTTCAGCACGTACTATAGCTTGCGCGAATTCAGAGTCTCGTGACTCTCAACGCGAACGCGCACACTCATGCAATGGAAACGGAGGGAAATCAGAAGGGAGACAAACCTCGGCCAGGTGATGATGTTGACGAACTCTTCAAGCACTTCTCTCTCTATTTCTGGCGGCGACAGTGACTGTATAGGACGTTCTCTCCCCCTCTCTCTCTCTCTTGCATGCTTCTGGCGTCGGCTGCTGCTCTCTCGCTGTCTGCATGTCGGCGAGGCTCGAGAATCAATGTTCCTTACACTGACATCGTGGGAGAGACAGGGAAAAGCGGTGAGGGATCGTGTACGAGGCGGAAAGATTGTGAGGTGACGCGCGTATGTGTATGTGTGTGCATCATTGCCCAATCATCGCTCGCCGCGACCACCGAGCATTTTACTTCGCATTTTAGTGACATGGAATTTGCAATGTCACAACTCCCACTTCCTAAATTCAAAGTAGTCCGCAGACATCTAATTATAGCTCATTCTCTGTAGCTAATTTACTCTAAGCTAATCGTTCTAAGCTTCAACGGTGTAAGTGTATATACGTTTGTGTCTCTCATTTGTTTTCAGCATCTCCTACCGCTGGGCTTAGGAGTAAATCTGTGTGAGTGTAACTCAACTCGGCAACATTTGTCATTCACTCATGATTTTGATCCATATGTAATATAAAATATTTGCTGCCACAGCATCTTACCTGGCCGACCCCTATGGAACATACTAAGTTGACCAGGAATACGTAATAATATTTAGCCAAATGATCAAATAGTAAATTAATTGCGATTTGCTTCTTGCTTCAGTTTATGTACGAACGAAGCTTAAATACTTAATTATTACTAACGAAAGGTAAAGGAAGAACCGAGGTTTCATATTCCACTACGTGTGTTCTTACTACTAATAATGGACAACCTTAGAAAGAACATAATATAACTACGAGCTACTGCAACAGCAGGCCTATTTTTTTAGGCAACGAAGTTGGCGCTGCCTCGAATCTTAACAGCACGTACAAGGGGTTATGGTCACGTCTGTTTTGCCGTACATATAGCATACGTGCCGGCGGGGAAGAGGGGGCAGGCAGTCCACCTATGCCTGAACTCTCCGCAATTCCAACATCCAGGTCGCGTGTAGTGTGCTTCACACAAAGGCCTGACTAAATCGACGTCTTCAATTTCCTTTATGATACTGCCACACTCTTTGTGCTAGTGATCAACTTGGCTACAGTGGAAAGAAGGCTCGATATTTTTCCTTGTTCAAATCTCCCTGGTTCTAGCTTTCCGAGAAACGATAGTAATCATCAATTGCTTTTGTTTCTGAACTGGGCTGATAACCTCGTCGAATGGATTTGCTTCAGCCTTAGCAACACTGGGCTGTTTAACCCGTTTACGGAAACCCTTAGGTTACCTCGCACTCTTTGCATCACCTATCTTCTCCGCTTGAAGATTTTTAATTAGAGATGATACAGCTTAAGCTACATCAATGAGAGGTATTGCAGCCAGACTTTTAGAAGTACCGATAGGCAGAAAATCTGCTCTCGTGGACTTTCCTGATGCTAACTTAGCCTGACGTCGCAGATTAACTGTAGCATTAACAGGTACTGGAAAGAATTTTTCATCCCGGCGCTATCCTGTATGCCTCTGGTGCCGTTTGCCGGAGCTCTTCTTTCTCGCTTAAACTCTTTATCTGGCCATACATTTCTAGCAACTTCTTTTCTGGGTGTTGAAGGTAGGATGAAGAACGTTCGTGATAGGGCCTAAATAACTGCTAAATAACTGCTTCCCTAAACGCAACGATTGCTTCAGCTGATTTAACTCCTGTCGAACTTCTTTCAAAGTCTTTGAAATCTGTCTGATCCAAGCCGAATGACTGAGGACTTTGGATTGACTAGGTATTTCTGATTCTCTGACAAAACCTCTAGGACTTGGAAATCTTGGCGAAAGCTTTGTAGCAGTGGAATTACTGACTATCGTCCCTAAAATCTCTTATTCTGCTTCAGCTCCTACTGAAGCTTCGATTTGAAACCACAGCTGAAGTTGCATTAGAATTCTCCTTGGATGTACCCACAATTCGAACTGCCTCTGATGACGACACTCGCCTTGGGGAGAGGAATGTACTATACGATATCGGGTTTGCGAGGACAGGTGCTGAGTCAGCAGTCGAACAAGATGGTACCGAAAACGGCACATTGACTGCTCTTATCAAATACATACTTCTGTGACTAAAACAACTGTCATTCGTAGTACAGAGTTGACTAAGAGGGCATCTAGTCGATTGTGCACGAGGTTGATTATTTAACTGACTCCTATCATAAAAATCGTCTGTCACAACGGTACTGACTCGACTCTCTGCGTTAAGTTCAATGTAGCTGAAATATTAGGGTAAACAATCCCCGTGCTAGTCGAAATCTGAAAAAATCTATCTGAAGACGAATGTCCTATCGAGTTACTACTTTTGGGAGGCAAACAAGAAATAAACCTTGGTTTATGCATCTCGGACCGTTCACCAATGACTGCATTTCATAGAGCAGCATCAGACCCAAATTGTCTTCTCATTTGATGACGCTCTAACCTATTACGCAATACTCTTGAGTCAGAGCCAACATTGAATGCATAGCGGAGAACTCTGATTGCAACTTCTCTGTAGGTCATCTTATGTATCACACGGTTAAGAGCTTCAGCAGCCCCTAAGGGATGGACACACGTTAAATCCTTACCGTCGAGGCCTACCAAAACTAAACTCCAATCTAATTTATACATTGTCTACCACTCTCTCAGATAGCCTCGGTTATGCTAGCTCCCCATGATTGTCGCTTTGCGGTTATTATTACTCAGAATTCAAATTTTACGTTGAATACTACTACGCCTTACTACTACCATTAGCACCACTCAAGAAAAATAAAAAAAAACAGAAATTTTCATAAGCCAAAAATAGCAGCAAGCAAGAAACGAAAAGCAAAACGAGAAAATAAAGCCAAGAAACGAAAAACAAAACCAGAAAATAAAGCCAAGCAACCGAAGCAAAACTCAACAGTTAAGTGTGTCAAAAATTTCACAGAAAAATACTTTACGGAAGGTTGAAAAATTGATGGAATTTGATGCGGAAGGATATTGAGCAAAAAAATCTCAAAACCCATTGTGTAGGAAAAACCAAAAACACAATGTCTTAAAAGAAAAATGATTTTGTCGTGCACTAATGTTTAGAAAGTCCCACTTTAAATCTCAACGACTTCCTGAACACGATGCTATTCTATGCTCCGCGTGGCTAAGCAGTAGTAAGTAGATTTTTCAAGTTTACTCTTAAACTTTACTTGAAAAATCTTACGAAATCGCAATAAATGTTCTGTGTACATAAATAAAAATGCGTCAATTACACAGGCCCACGAACAAAACAAGTATACTGCGCGGTAGACCAGACTATGTGAACTTTATGTTCTTGGACCCGCTGAATCCGAATTTGAGGTCGGTTTGACCCGGTCTGGTAAGGCTCAAGGTCAGACCAAGAAGGAATCCAGAAAACCATTACAAACGGAGTAAATCAGCCTATTTACATATTTTTGGACCCGCTGAATCCGAATCTGAGGTCGGTTTAACCCGGTCAGGTCAGGGTCAAGGTCAGGCCAAGGCCGAAACCCGAACATCCATTGGAAACAAAGTAAAGCAACATATTTACATGCTTTGGGCCCGTTGAAACCGCATCTCGTGTCGGAGTCATCAAATTGGCTTAATATTTTTTGGAAATCAGAAAAAAAGCTGAAAAATTCAGGTCTTTCGTGTACTACATTATATGATTTTTAAAAATACAAAACTCTTATGTACCACAGATCAGAGCACATAAGCTATATAATTATGGGCTCGCTGAATCCAAATTTCGTGTGGAAATCATCAGATTGGCTAAAGTTTTTTTACAATTGAGCAGAAATGCTGAAAAATTCAGGTATTTCGTATACTAAACTTGCGAATCCCAAATTCACACCGTTTTGCTTTTTCAAAGAGAAAGCTTGGTATCGGTGAAAGTTTTTAAAATTTTTCGTCCCCTAGATTTTAATTATTTTGGATATTTCTGAGCTTCCTGAGTCGAAATATGAATTTTATAAAAAATGTCTGTGTGTATGTATGTATGTGTGTGTGTGAAAAAATGTCTGTGTGTATGTATGTATGTGTGTGTGTGTGTGTGTGCGTGTGTGTGTGTGTGTGTGTATGTGTGTAATGAATTTGTCCGCGGCATAACTCGAAACTGGACAGAGATATCAAGTTCATTTTTGGCAGGTATATAGAGTTTATATTGTGCAAGTTCAATTATATAGTTGATCCGATACTATTAGGTATTTAAAAAATGAAAAAGAAAACTATGGAAAAATCGAAAATATTTTTTTACGGCGCCGGGTTTGGATATCCGTCAGAAGTAGTCACATTTTCTGAAAGGCCTTGAAATTACCTATCAATCCC
>JAPYZP010010867.1:0-11395 GCA_030522985.1 Torymus sinensis
CGTAAGTGTACCAATCAAAAAACGTTCTTTTTTTAAATGAATTTAGCGGTGAACAGGTCATGTTGGAACTGCAGCCCAATTTTAACCAAGTGGGGCACATTAATTTTCGATAAGTGATTTTTTTTATTATTAAACGTAGAATATGCTGGAATTTACGATAAATTAAAAAAAATGCTTAAGGAATTTTGTTTGTATAGATAAAATTAAAATAGTTCTGAATTTTTGAAAACCCAGTAACGCTTACTTTTTTAAATATACATTTTTAACATAATTTACTCAGAAAAGGAAGTATTTATTTATAATTCCAATATAAACGATTAATTATTATAAAACACGCACGAACATTCTATGTTAAAATCAACACTTCTGACATGTATTATTCCTTCATAATTATTATTAGCTCAGTAACAAAAGAGTTAAAAGTACAGTAGATTTACTCATATCCTTTTGATTTCTCAAGCCCAATAACGATATCATTATAACCATGGCACTGGTGTATGCGTGTCGAACTTTTGGAAAGCCCACGGGGTGTAAGTGATACCTCGTTAATTAACAGCGGTTTTCGACACCATACCGTGATAAAACGGTGGCGGCGCGGTCTCGGAATTGTCTATCATTCTGATTGCCCATTGTTTTGCGGGGATGGCTGATATTATCGTGGTTATTACAGTGTACTGATATACCGTGAAATTGAGAAACTCTGTGATTATTTAATTAGTTCTTGATGTTGAACATAAAAAACTAATAACGTTATTGGGTTAACCTTATCGTACCTTAAATGTGTAAATTTTATTCCTTTTCAGTCATGTTAGCGTTTTGAAGCCCGCTTGAAAAGTTAATTTATAATTATATTTGTATTAAAAACATTGTATAATTATTACAGTCGACATAAGTAATATTTTTAATTATTACAAGATCTGGTGCATGTAAAACACAGAGCAAAAATTAATTAACAATACATTTTCTAACGTAAAATAATGAATATCATGTTTTTGCGCTTGACATACACGAAATGTCAAGAGGATGATGACATGCGTTACACACGTGTTGACGTAAATTTTATACATATGTCCGCTCCACCCTCGTAATTATCTTCTTGATGTTTCACACGTGTTGAGTTGAACTAGGTACATCAACGAGCTGTCCATTCTCTTTTTGTGGAGGGCTTGTTTACGAAAATATCTTGGTGATATGTGGATCAGCCATTTGTGTCAAGGGATGAAAGGGATGAAAAATATTTTACTTTAATTATCTTTGTATCCATATAAATGCTTTTGCAGTGTGCACGCAAAAATGTTATTATATAATAACAAGAAAAAGGAATTCAATGTAGTTCCTTCATACGAAGTATGGTTTTCAGAAAAAACTTTTTACAATTATTATTCAAACCTGACAAAACGAATGCAATTTACATATCAAAATATGGTATTTCGTAATGTAAATATTAGTGCCGAAGAAATGTTTTTAAACTGATGGAAATCTGTTTTGCTTTTTATTTGATTTTATTTTTTCAGATAGAGTTACCGATCGAAAATTTTTAATATAACTGATAGCTGCAATGCTATCTATAATTGTTTATATAAATAAGTCTATGCGATATACCAAATATACCTAGCGTTGTAGCTATCAGTTATTTAAAAAAAAATCCATCGGAAACTCTATCTGAAACTTTTTGTGGCATGGTGGATAATATGCTTTAAATTTACAGTTTATCAGAGACAATGTCACGCATTTTTGCCCGGCTTTTTTTCATTTCATTTGAGTAGGAGTTTAGAAAGTATTCGGCATAACATATGTACGTGGGTAGTTGTTTTACAATTTGTTACATTAATAAATAAACAATAAAAACGGCCATTTTCATCGACAAATGTATGGAACCCTCATATGTTAAAATTGAATAAAAAGAAAACAAGATTCACATGTTTTAAGAAACATTCTCTGGTTATCAATATTTACAGATGCTATGGGACAATTTGTTCGAAATAAGTTTATTTCAATCCACGAAATGTAACTTACTTTTACATATAAATTGTAACAATTATACAAACATGTAATAATAATTATACAAAATATTTTCCAACAACCCTATTTCGTATTAATTGGGAAACTACCTCTCAATATTGACATAAAATAACTCACGTTAACAACCAAAATTTGATCAAAAACAATCATTTTGCAAATAAACAAAAAAATATCGTTAAAAAATCACTTTACATTGGCCGAACATCAGTCAGAAACTTACCAGCTACCCAAAAAGATTATATTTTTGATTAAATTACCAGCTACCCTAAAAAATTATATTTTTTATTAAATTCCTAGAAATTCATTTCGAAATGAAAAGAAAACCACCACCACCAATCCTTCCTCATAACAAGCCAAACCTCAACAAATCGTAGCTCTGCTGTATATCGAAACAACACGGCGCCGCAGCTCCTAAACTTTTCGTTTCACTATACTGCGATCGAGCCGTAAACGCGCCGACGTGCTTTCATTGTAATTCGCCGGGACGCACGCGCGCCAGCGCGAATGTTAACGCGCGTACTTTTAATGGATTTGCCAGAGGGGTCGAAAGTTACGACTTGCTGCCGGGTGATAAATATCTTTCCCTATACCGCGGCTAAAATTGGAGGTATCGAAAGGCCTCCCCCCCGTTTTTCTTTCGCCGCGAGTAATTGATAGGGCAGTGATAATAAAATGTTTTTCTACGAGGCCAGTTAAATCAAAGCTTTACACTGGCTCTTCAAACCAAGCGTAATTTCGAGTTTGTCTCAAACGTAATCTCAAACCCAGCTATACGACGAATTAACTCCGCGCGTCAGTTCGCTCGGTACGTATACATATGATATATGTGCAAACGCGAAAAAACTAAGGACTTAATTAATTTATGTACACTAATTTAGCCTCCATCGCGGCGAAAAGCAAACATCCGCGTAAACGTACGTATATTTATATCGGGATATGAATAAGCGCAAAGTCCGTCAAACCGAATTGCGCTCCAGGAAATCCTCCTCTCGTCGTTTCCGCTCGAGAAAAATTCTCGTTTCATCATTCGAAATTGCAACCTACCCGCCGCCGCCGCGCCAAAGTGGCGAGCGCGCGCGAAAATAATTTGTTTCCGCGGATTCTCTAATTTAAAAGCCCGTAACAACATTATCCCTCCGGCAGCGCGCGGCGCGTATATGATGCCAGACCAGAAGCCAGACGCACCGTGCGGGAGGGAGTGAAAGTAAAAAAGACCCTCCGTCAAAAGTCAGAACGCCGCACGAGTGTACAACGTATACACCTTTGCCGCCTCAGTCCAGCGCGCCGGAAAAAATTACGTGCGGCTCGCTCGCTCATATCCAACTTCCCCTTCACTCCTGCGCACGATATCTGTATATCCCCTGTATATACGTAAAAACCGTAAAATCCGAAAACTTGCAACATCGCGCGGGTGCGCGCGTGCGCTTTTGAAGCTTCCGGCGTTAAATAATGTAAGCTCTCTCTCTCTCTCTCTCTCCCGCCGGATGTATCCAAGTGCCATTTCGCGCGTTAATTCGAAAAGCGAGCTGCGCCTGTCGCGCGCTAATCGGCTTACACCGGACTAGTCCGGCGCGTGTATCAGAATCCATATAGCAAACTCCCGAGGCTGGCTGGCTGCTGCTGCTGCTGTTGCCTGGCAGGCACCTGTTATCGAGTGCCACATCGACGATGGAATTTCTCCGGGAGTTATGGGGGGAGGCTGGGGGGGGGGGGGGGAACGGGGGAGGGGAGGCTGTTGGCGGGGGATGCGGACACGGTAGCGAACGCGAGAGAGCGAGCGATGATCTTTGATGAAAGTTCGGTAATTGAATCGGGTGGCGGAGTGGGAGGGAGAGATTGCGGAGGATGTATCTTGGGGAGAGATCGATCGATCTGTATATATGTAGCGACGGTGTGTTTCGAAGATTGCGTGTCGCGCTCCGGTGATTACTGGGCCAAGTGGACGGCGGGGGAGGGGGGGAGAATGTTTTTGGAAGTGTCGGGCGCGGAAGTTGCATTGTAGTAGCTGGATTAGCGAGGTGATTTGTTGGGATGGATGAGAATCGAGAGGATCTGTAACGATTGGGGTACGTGATAAGGTTTTGTTGTTTGGAAACTTTGGACAAGGTTTCGCTGGGACAGGAGGTGTCGATGGAGTAATCAGTTATTTATATATGTTTGGACAGAGAGAGCGAAATCCTTGAAAACTGATAAAATACATCGGCATTCAAAGCCAATATTTTTGGATAAAGTTGAAACATGTTGTGAATAATAATTGACTTGGCATAGAAATGAATGAGTGTTTTGAGATACATTTACCGTAAAGCGGCATACATTATGTAGCAAAAAGTAGTTTTATTTTTTAATCAGAATGATTAACAGAAAATAGTATCAACAAAAATCATACAGGTCAACCAAAGATTTGACAAAGCAAAATGGACTTTTATAGAATTTCTAAATGCTTTGTGTGAACCAGTCGTGCGAATTTTTCTTGATATAAATCTACTCTAGCTCTTAAGTTTGAACTTTTCTATAAAAAAAAGGTTTCGTTCCTCCACAGAGAAAATAATAAAAATTAATCATTAAACCAGACGACGGCCAATGATAAAAATATAAAACGATCGATCAAGCGTACGTGAAAAACGTTCCTTGTCGTATAAATATATCCTACACGCGCGCCCGGTGGAATCAGCTGTCCAGTTGCCAGATACAGCGATGCTCGCGCGCGATTCTCGTGAAAAGATTGACAAGTACAGATAGGAAAAACTTCGGTCTGAAAACGATTTGTTGTTGTTATACAGCGCGCCGCTGGCGATGACTGTGCGACAATGCCTCTCTCTCTCTCTTTCGATCCGATGAATATTTGTCGAAACGTCGAATATTTCGAACGACTGGTTTTTTTGTCGCATCTCTGGCAACGCCGAATTGAAATTAGGTATAGTATAGCGTTTTAATCCCATAAAAGGGGGAGCAATAAAACCTCGGGGGCACGCGGAAATAGGATTCCGGGGGGTCTGGAATATTGTTTGCTGATTATCTCTTCGGAAATCCTTATTAAGCCATGACTAACGCGGCCTGGCCCTGCCCCGAAAACATAACCTCAACATCAAACTTCGCTCTCTCTCTCGCCCGTTTACGACACCCGAAAATATAAAAGAATCGCCCTATATACATGGGTTATGATTCACGTGGCTTTTACAGCATGAGGCATAACCTCACTCGCGTTCGTGTAATTCCTTTCATCGACGAGGCGGCGGTGCCACACGACGCACGCGCTTTTTATCGCCGATAAAACGGCTGATCGTACGAAAATATTCACCCCTCGCGTATGTACACTTGGCTTATTAACGTCTGCTCTTTCTCTTTCTCTCTCTCTCCCTCTCTCTTTCTTTATATTACACACACAAAAATTCTCTTCTTCTCCTTTATATCTTCTTTCTGCGCCTCTTCGGCTCATCTTTATTCCACCCTCGAGCTTTTCCCTCGTCCCGGGGAATTTGTAATGGCTTGATGTGCCGCGTGCCCGCGAGATTCCCGGGTTTTTTCTCTTTCTCTCTCTCTCTCTCTCTCTTTCTCTCTTTCTGTCTCTCTCGTGGTGCCCGATATAATCAATTTCGAGAGCGGCGGCTTTTCGCATTCAATTTTCGCGAGAGGAACCGAGGGTTTAATGAATACAAAGTGTTTTTGATCGCGCCAGAACGAAGCGGGAAATCTGGCGCGAGCGGGCGAGCGAGCCAACGCGTTTGTGTGGCTGATGGTCGACGGCTCGATTTTCGGCGGGGAATGGAGGTTTCGTTTTATCGATGAAGTTTTGGTTTATAGAAAGAGGGAGAGAGAGAGACAGAATCAACGGGGGAAGGATGATTTGAAGATTGATGCAACGGGGTGCGAGGGTGTCCAATTGTTGTCGATTCAGCTGATTACACGGTTCTTTTAACGACATAGAAACACATTAGAGGAGATGGGAAATCAGGACATATTTTATCTCCTTTATGGATTTGCTCCCGACCCTGCGAAGTTTCAAATCAATATTCTTGCAGTTGAAAATCAGGTCCATGTTTGCCACCAAATTTGTGTCAAACATTTCTGTATAATCAAGTTTTAACGAACAAAATTAGGTATGCTCAAAAGTGTGTGTGTGTGCGCGCGCGCGTGTGTGTGTGTGTGTGTGTGTGTGTGTGTGCAGTGGTCAGTATTTGCCTATCTGAACGAAAATATAGACGCGCGTCAATAAAGATTTGAATATTATACTTTCAATGTTATTTTTAAAAGTCAAATAGAGATATTGCAGTATTGCAGAGAGCAATTCATTATATAAAAGCTAGGTCATACAACGTGACCCCTTATATCTTTACACATCCACGTCATAATATATATATTTTTCCCGTGACCTAAAAACAGTGTAATTAGTTCAGTCGGTAACGTTTGACGACGACTATACGAAAGACCCATCCACGAAGTATATATATATCAAAGTGTTTTCGACTTACAAAAACCGCAATATACTCCGATATTAGCTTCAAACGCAAATATACCTACGTTATCTCCCTTGCGCGCACCTATTCCCTAGTCGCGCGCGCGCACACAGACAATTCACGTAAAGAAATATTTAAAATATTTCCATTTCACAGAAAAGGCAATATAATACGCACTCACTCTTTCCGCCCTCTCTGTACACTATCGGTTCCGTTATTTTCCGCAATAAAAACACTCGACGAATCGCTACGGAGAGCTTGCTCCTCTCTCTCTCTCTCTCTCTCTACCCCTCTCATTCGCGTTGGAATTATTCACGAAGCGACTCTTACGCACACGATATGCGCGCACGCGGCAGCTCATCAAAGAGATAGCTCAGCACAGAGAGCTTATATACCTCCCGCGCGCGCGTATTTCCATCATCGAAAAGAGAGACATATACACGCGCGTGTTCGCGTGTTTTACATCGACAGGCGCGCGCACACACGTCAAATAGCTAATATCCGCGGAAAGAAAAAGGCTCCATGAGGTTTGTCTGTGCGTTAAATCGAGGCGAACTTGGTGGGGACTATATTGGAGCGCGAAAGAATCCGAGCGAACTCTTAAAAACTGTTTACGAGTTGGGGAACGAAAAGACGAAGGAGGTAAGAGAAATAACGTTGAAATACTCGTTTCCTCGCCGCGACTTCGCCAAGTGTGTGTATATATATACACTTCTTTTCGTTCGTTCGAGTTTACCTTTCACTAATCACTGACGAGGCGACTCGCCACACCCTTTAAATCACCGTTTTTAACGCGAGTGTGTGTGTGTGTGCGCGCGCGCTCGCACGATGGTTTCCCCGGCGACACTAACGATCGCGCGGCACCTCCGCTGCGGAGCAGCTAATTCTTATCGCGGTCCCGGCGTGTTCGAACATTTTTCAAATTTAATGGCTCCGTTTGGTCGTTCCTTTTCCCTCGCAGGAGAAGATGATTATGTTCGGCTCTCTTGCGCCCGGAGGCGAAACTGCCAGTTTCACTCTTGTTTGCTCTCGAGCATCCGAGATTATACTCTATAAGAAAAATTGTGGATGGATACAAATTTAATGATTTCTTTTTTTTATATAAAAAAAAAAACATGCTGTGTCAAAGCGCTATTAATAAGATAAACTCCGTGTTTGACGTTATTCGAAACACTTTCCCTCGACAACACATGCCAAACATACACATCGCGCCAACTTTCACGTATAGAATTCCGTCCAGATTGATATTCCCATTAGCCGATGCAAATCCGGGCGTAATTAGATTTCCCGTGCGTGCGCGCGCGTGAGCACGCATCAAAAAAAAAGGGGAGTTAAAAACAAATTTCACATCTCGCGTACGTTCGCAGGTGCGCGTGCGTATATGTATATATTCGCCAGGCGGTCGCAACTTTATTTCGCGAAATTGTCGCTGCGAATCAGGCGGGCTTTGAAAAATAAATTTTCATGCAAATCGCCGCTAAATAAAAGTGTGTTGCCGCGCGCCGAGGGTACGAGAAAAAAAAACACGCGCGCGCGTGTGTGTCTATACATCGGTGCGAGTGTATATATGAGAGAGGCGTAATAAAATTCGTCAAATATTTGGCATAAAATAAACGATTTGTTTTTCGTGCTCTAACGATGTAGTGCGCTCTTTTTTTTTTGTAAAAGTTCAGTCGACTGTATTTTGGGTATATATATACATAGGTGTAGGTGTGCAGTAGTCGTAATAAAGTTCGGCGGATGATTCATTGTTGCGCGTTTTATTGACCCGAATTTCGATGTCTAACAAACGAAACAGAAGAGCAATATGCGAATCTGATGGTTTAATTACAGCAACAAGTATTCCATACGGCTATAGCACAGTATGGGACAATGAAAACAAAAATCAGCGTCGTTTCGAAACGTTTTTCAATCAACGTCTGGATGAACGTGCCAACCCTCGGCGCAAATATTCTTGTACGATAAAAATGTCGAATTCAACGTTATTTATAGATAAACAAAAACCAAAGATAACTCCAATAGACGAACGATTAATATATACGTATATGTATATATATAGCTATTTATTATATCCGCGCGTATATAAAATCATTTGTGCGCGAATCAGTGCCAACTACTGGGCAAACTTCTCGTATAAGAAAAAGCGCGTTACGAGAAATCTCGAGGATTTATCCAACCATATCCTCTTAACAACAATACCGTCGTCCAACTCCCATCGAAGTCTCCTTCCCTCCCCCCCCAAAGTATCATCCCTGCGCGCGCGATCACCGAATTCCTCTCTCTCTCGAGTCCGACCCCTCGACGATCCTCCCTTTGATTGTCTCCATTCAACAGCAAGCCAAACATCTCATAAACTCTCTCTCCCTCTCTGTCTCTCCTTCTCGTATAGGTTCGAGCAATCCTATACTACACCGCCACGTTCCACACCCGAGTAGCAGTAGCAGTATAGCAGCATCTCGAGCTCTCTCTCTCTCTAAGTACCTCTGGCAAACACGATCCCCGCTGCTGTACCAACCTGAAAAAGATCCTCTCTCCTTCGCTAAGAAAATCTTCGATCCCGAGCAGCAGCAGCAGCTTCTCTTCTCTCGCGAAACTTTGGGGCGGCGCAATTAACTCTTTATTCAAACAGAAAAGTTCGGTAAATAGAAACGCGGCCGGGCAGGGAGTTTATTAGGGGCGCGAAGGAGGGAGGGGAGAAACTTTTTAAGCGCTTCCGAGTAGCGGCCCGCTTTCTTTTCCATTCGCGCGCGCGCTGCAGAGCTGCGGCTCGTTACTTTGCGCCAGCGCGAGTCGATCATTCTATTATAGGGGGGAGTGGGGGGTGGGTGGGGGGAAATTACGTTTCCGCGGCGCTGGGGCAATAAATTTCGCTGCCTAGGAGAGCCCCCGTGCAATTACATTGCCAGGAGGAATTTTCTTTAATCAGGGATCGTTATGTTACCGTGTGCCGCGGCGAAGAGAGGGAGGAAGGAAGAGAGCGAAGATGTATGTAGCGCCCACCACCACCGCGAAGGTAGTATAGCGCTGATTGGGGGCAGGACTTTGCGTGTGTGAGAGAGAGAGAGAGGGGCGGAGGAGTACGAGGAATTTTTGAAGAGGTGCGCTGCGCATGAATGGAGTCGATTTTTCGAGTGTAAGAGAGAACGGTTGATGAGGTGGATGGTCGCGGAGGAAAGTGGTTGGAGTGCGAATGAATTTTATTATTATATGATGCCGGTTCTAATGAGGTGGGGGTTTCGTGTAATGAAGAAGGGAAGTCCGTGTAAGTACGTTTTTTTAGAGAGTGGTTACCGTGAGCTCTTAAATTTTGAAAATAAGATGGAGAAGTATTAGGATAGCTGTATAGTAGTACATTGTAATAATATTGTAATAGTATTGCAGTAATATTGTAGCAGTAGTATATACTAGTAATATTATTAAAAGATAAGTCTGGAATGATACAAAATTAAATCTTTTCATAAAACTAATCGGAAATAAAGCAACAAAAGTATACTTGTGTATTGTATTTAACATGATTTGAATTTCAGGTCGGTCTATATACACGACCCATATCATTAAAAAAGAAAATTTCACAAAGAGCACAACAAGTTTTTATATTTACGAGATGCAATGCTATTAATTATTCATTTATTTCAGGACACTGTTCGTATGACAAATGTACTGCCCCAAAAACAGTTCCAACTCTCCGTGTATATATATATATTTCGTGCACAGCGCGCGCGCAGCGTTAGAAGCAGTCCGTAAAATATGAGCGTGACGTAGCGATATTTGATGCGACACTGTCACGCCATTACACGTGCCTATACGCCGGGCTCTCGGCCTCGTAAATAACCGGCATCTCCCTCCCGGACGAACATAACGAAAGACAGTTTATAAAGTAAGTCTCTCGGGCGGTTCATAAAGAAAAATAAAGCCATATATATTTTTCGAATCTTCCCCCCTTCCCACCCCATATTTATCGCTCCGCGCACGCTCGGATATAACACAATAAAGAAAATATGGGAACGAGAGAGCGATAAAAAGAGAGCGAGAATTCAATCGGCCGATTGAGCTGTTTTTTTTTTCTCGAAAACGCTCGCTCGTGTATATACGGAATGAATCGCAATAATTACACGACCGTTTCGACTTCCCGCGGCGATAAATCAGCCGCCGCGTATAATATAAATATTAATTCAATTCTCTACTCTCTCATATATAATATACCCCAGATATCGCTTACGCATCATACACGACGACGATTCTATTAGACTAAATTAAATACCGCGCATCGCGCGCGAAAAAAGGTGTAGGGCGCCGTCGAGGGAACGTGTACCACGTATACATATATCCCCTCTCGCGACTGGCGATCAGATAAAAAAAAAAAAGATGATTTAGCGCTTCCTCGCACGCGCGCTCGGCAGAGTAATAATAACGCGGCATTGTTCTCTCTCCTGCACGAGCCTTCCTTCCGCTTCCTTCGTTAGGCCGAGTCGAAAAAGAGTAGAGAGGGGATGATAATAATTTGCGTGCGAACGCGTGCTGCGCGCAGGTGTCTGCGATTTTTGAGCCCTGTCGACGTCGCTGTTATCGCACCGAAGATCGAAGCACGGTGGGATGTATAATATGCATGCATGTACGCCTTTGTGCGGCCGCCGTGTGAGAAAAGTTTTCTAGCTGTCGTGCGCGCTCGTTAGATGCGAATGTGAGGCTGAGGCGCGGGTTGGTAATTTGGGGGGAAGGATAAATATTGTCATTAGACGGTTTAGCATCTTTTTTAGAACAAAGGAATTGCTAACGCTTGCGCGCGCACGGAAGCGTCCCGTTCGTGTAATCAAATTTGTAGTGAGAAAGCTTCTTCTTCTTTTTTTTATTAAAAAGAATATATCAAAGTTCGACGAGGTTCGGCCACAGCGGGCTTGTGAAATTCAAATATCCCTCTC
>JAPYZP010010872.1:0-12325 GCA_030522985.1 Torymus sinensis
TATTTTATCAACCCCTATTACAGAAAATGGAATTAAGATTCACCATTAAAGTCGATATGAAGTCTTATCGACTTCTATCTACTTTTTCCAGCAGGGAGAGTTCGACAACTTTTGGATATAAAAACGAAATTTTCACGAAAATTCTATTTTTTACGTTTAACATTTTTTATTCCCAATGAAAAAACGAAATCGAATTTCGATAAACGAGTTGCGGGAGCATATTTTGATAGAAGTTTTTAAACTAAAAATGCAATAAAAAAAATTTTGATTTTTTCATCATTTTAACTCAGCCTGGCCCCCTTAATAATAAAGAAATCGTTGTTGTGATTTATAGAATCCTGAAGAGGGACATGTAAATGTCCGAAACGTTGAACAACAAATGGTGTTTTTATTATTCCTAACTCCTGAATAATAAACACCAGAACTGGTAGTAAATTGTCCGTTAGCTTCAAGATCAACAATTTAAAAGAAATCTACCATTGGCGGTATTCTACAAAAAAAAGGATAATTTTATTTGGCTCTGGAAATGGATAATAATTTTGTTTTGCTCTGGGTTTGGATATTGGTTGGAAGTAGACACATTTTCTGAATGGCCTTAAAATTCCCTATATATGCATATTTTTGTCAGCCCGATCGAATGATATTAAGTGGAGACAAATATGGAAAAATAGAATAGTACATTACGGTACTAGTCACGAAAGGCCTTGAACTTTCGTCTCATGTACCGTATACTATTTTTCTTGATGTCCGGTGGAAAGTACGTTGGCCATCGACAATGATAACGCACACGACGGACTCGAGCGTGTTGACTTCGATACCCGCCCACGATATTTGGGGCACGAGCGCCGAGTGCTGCTCGTCGGGGGGGGGGGGCATCGAAAACGTTACGTGCATAATTTTAATAAATGAATTTTACTGAAATAATCTAAAATATTTTTATTTTACGTGCTATTGTTACACCTACAATTATTAAACATGCGGTACTTTTGCTCCATTTGCAGTAACAAAGTCAACTACTTTATTTGTATCTCAAAAATTAAATGAATACTCAAGAAGAAATTCTTACAAAAAGTGTGACATTATTAATGAATAATCTTTTATCCATTTCACAAATTAAAGCAATATAAATCGGTTGTATACCCGATGGACATTGATTCTGACAATGCATACCCCGTTAGTGAATGTCACACATAATATTTTAATCATTAACATATCTCGAAAATGATATGAACATTCAAAAGGTTATGTGTGAATACCACTAACGGAACTAGAATCAATTTCATAAAAAATTATAAATATAAGCATTTTCTAAAAAATTTTCTAATTTTCAAATCTTTTTAAATAATCTATTTTATTATATTGGGGTATGAACATCTATGGACATAATCTACATCATATAAATTACCCAAGACAACGTATTCATTTGAATAAAATAAATGAATAACTACATTCTTAAAAATTTTATGCCTATTTTATACAAAATGTACGTAAAATATGAATTTCCCTATTTAATACAATTATGTGTGTAAAAAATCTACACAAATTTCATGTAAAATCGACAATTAACACAAATATTTGATAATATCCGAGATATAAACACTTATACAATTGGATATTTTAAACAAAATTTATGTAAATTGAGCATTTTAAATAAATTTGTGTACATTGAAAATTGTACACGCACTTGTGTAAATGTTACACATATTTTGTGTAAAATTTTATACGAAATATTTTACACAAAATTTAAATTACACAGGATTCATATTTTACACAAAATTTTCAACCGTGTATGTTTAAAACGAGAGAAAAAATTTTTTTTTTGAAAAGCTTAAACTTTGACCTCTTATTTCAAGGTTGAAAATTTATTTTTGAGGCATCGAGATAATTTTCCTCAATTTAGCATGACTTCAACGTAAAAATTCCACTTGGTTTATTTCTCTATCTCTTCGCAGATCGCGAGATATTTTATGTAGTCCATTCGTTTGACAAATAAAATGGCATTAAAAGTTTGATGATCAAAGCTTTCATTTGAGCCGTCATAGACTTCATTCGAATCAAAGTTGAAATCATTAGGGCGGCTTAGGAGGGGGGGGGGGTCCCTCGTTGACAGAGAATGTCCCTTATATTTAAAATTAATTTGTATTTTAATTTAAAAAAATTTAAACTGTAAAAAACGAATCATTTTTCATCATCATTATTCTAGTTTTTAACAGCAATTCATATCGCTTTTCTGATTAATTTACAGCATTTGATGATACCTAAAAATTTTTAATTTGCAATTTATAATTAAGATTTTTACTCCGTGAATATGTTTAAATATAATTTTATATATAGGGTAATTAACTACTTTTAATTAATTTATTTATGCAAAATAAAATATACAGAGAATATTCGATTTTATATTAAAGTATACATTTCAAACAATTATTTGATTTATTTACCTGTTCTCTTTAAGAAAGCATTCTGCTAAAGCAGCGATTTTTTCTATAATAATCAGAAAATTTGTTATTATTTGGTATAATTATTAATATAGTTGATATATTAAATAATATAATAAAAGTTGAAAGTTTCGATTCAGACCAATGTCAATGTCTCCGTCTTGAAATTCAAGTTCTTCCGTGAAAAAGGGGTGAGCTAAGGAAACCTTAAAAGTTCAGTGTTAATACAAATAATTTAATTACACGCTTCATACATTACCGGATATTTTTCTTATAGCATTCGCAGATAGAGCTCATTCCTATTTAGTTGTGGTGTTAATTACGAGTAGAATATATTTTTACTATCGCGTCATATTCGTTTTTGTAATATAAAATTATGGAAGTTTTAATTGACCACTATTTCGATCGACTGTTTGAGGAAATGGAAAGGAGTTATCTTGCATCACGACATAAACGACGACAGCTTGTGAAATTTTTTTCCAACGTTATTAACAGTTCTGCTGAAGGTATTAACAAAGCAAAAGTAGTTTATTAAAACAATTTACATGTTTCTAAAATTTGGCTTCCTCGTAGAGGAAGCTTTGCGATAGCAAAAAAGACGCTGCCAATTCATTGGCACGTGGCTTCCTCAACATTAATTTATTGTTTCCTTTAATTTTAAATAAATAATTGTGAAATTATTATACCAATATTATAACATAACTCATTATAGATGTATATTTCCATTATATTTAGCTTCCTCAAACTTAATTTATTTCGATATCTTTGAAAATGCTAAATGCCAAAATAGATAATTATCAATGGGCGCGGCAGCTCCCTGCTTGGCGAGTTTAACAGGATGTGAAATACCGAGATAATTTTCAAAAGAATATAACTCATCTAAATACCAATAGAATCGTCTCCAAAAAATTCTGAGTATAGGATTTTAGTATACGGAGCCTGACAAGCGTGTTTTTCCAAACAATGATGAGAATTTATTTAATTAAATAAAAACCGTACTGTTGGTAATTAGGAATCTGAAATTAACCTACTTTTTAAACACGGATAACTAACGAAAGCGCTAATAGAATCACTCAAAAAAATTCCTGCATATAGGCTTTATGGGTACGGAGCGCTTGACAGAATTTTTTTCCGAATAGACGCTTGAATATTGATTTAAAAAATATTAAAATTCGCGGTTAAGCTCACGAGTAAGCGGGGCGATGACGCGCTCTTTATTCTTTGGAACAGTCTTCTAACCTTACTTTTTTTCATTATATTTCCCTTATCAACATCGTATATACGTAGATACCGCACGTAAGGTAGATAATTGGAAAGTATTTTTCTTTTACATTCTACCTGTAAAGTTTTCTAGTGAAAGATGCTTTCATATTGAAGCTTTTAAGCTATAAAGTTTTATGCCCGCGAAATCATAATAATTTTTTCCTTCTTTTTAATTCCTACTTTTTTAATACAAATATTGAGATTATTAATTAAAAATATTACTTATGTCGATTGCAATTTACTATTCACTGATGAGAATTTTTCAATCGGTCTGACAGTCTTATAAATTAAATTAATTAATATTAATGGCAGTCAGATTGTCCTTGTTTATAATCACCCCCGCCGAATCTGAAATAAAAACTTAATTAAAACCTGGAAAAATGTTATTGTTAGCAAAGGACAATTGAGATTGCGTATTCTTAAAATTTAAGAGCCAAAAAAACATTATTATCAATTTTTCCATATTTTTATTTATTTTTCTTAACCCACTTGATATCATTCGATCGAGCCGGCAAAAATATGGATATGTAGGGAATTTTAAGGCCTTTCAGAAACTGGAACTACTTCCGACCGAAATCTAAACCCAGAGCCAAGAAAAAATTATTTTCAATTTTTCCATATTTTCTTTATTTTTTTTAACCGATTTAATATCATCCGATCAGGCTGAACAATATGGATTGATAGGTAAGTTTAAGGCCTTTTAGAAAACGGGTCTACTTCTGACAGATATCGAAACCAAGACCAAAAAGAAAATTATTTTCGATTTTTCCATATTTTTCTTTATTTTTTATAACCGACTTATTATCATCCTATCGGGCTGAAAAAAATATTGGTAGATAGGGAATTTGAAAGCCTTTCAGAAACTTATACTACTTCTAACGGATATCGAAACGCAGAGCCAACAAAAATTATTTTCGATTTTTCCATATTTTTGTTTTTTATTTTTGAAATACTTAATACTTCGACAACTTCAAAATAAACTTCATGTACCTGCAAAAGATAAACTGGATATCTTCAGCCAGTTTCGAGTTATGTTGCAGACAAACGCATTACACACACACACGCAGACACACACACTCACACACACACGCGCGCGCGCACACACCCGCACACATGCACACACGAACACAGACACAGACATTTTTTATAAAATTCATATTTGAACTCACGGAGCTCAAAAATATCGAAAATAATCGAAATCTAAGGGTCGAACAATTTTCACCGATACCAAGCGTTCTCTTTGTGAAAGCAAAAAGTACACAATATCCCAGAAATATATAACAAATAAAAAACAAAAAAAAAAAAAACAAAAATATAAAACAAATATATAAAACAAATTAACATTAAACTTCTGTCTCCAAACCAAATGTAGGAACAACTTAAATATTAAATTCATGCTATACATACATGTAGGTACCGTTGGTCCTGTGGATAGCGTACCTGATAATTACTCTTTTGATGCGGTTTCGAATCCATCACCCGGCATTTTTTTTTTTTATTTATTGATATCGTCAGACTGTACTTTTTGCTGCTTAAAAAATAATGTATTTAATTTTTTTTATTTTTGAACAGATTTGCGCAATACACTGGAGGTACTGTACAAAGTGCGCTAGATATATTTTTCGTTATATTTATAAATTACCCGAGTAGAAATGAACCCTCGGTAAACATGCGGCCCGAATCCGGCTGCCTAGCGCCTAATCTGTGCCTGATATGGTAGCTGCATAAGGGCCGCGCCCGGTTGTAATGCTTGTTTTGTCAGTTACGGATGATTCTGCCGTCTGTTAGCCGTCGCTTTAAATTTAAACGCAGTCCTGATTCGGCCCCTAACGCGTAACTACGGTCAAATACCTTGAACATCATTTTCAAGCATACAGAATAATTATCTGTCAGTAAAAAGGCTACGAATTTTGTGAGATTACATTTAGCACCGTATTTTCATGGTCCTTGTATGATTGCTAAGGTTCATCAAGATTGGTATTTCGCAACTAATTATTGTACAAATTAATAATGTTACGTTATACAGGTTACATGTTGAATTAGATAATTAAATCGCCTCTGCTATTTGTACGACAGATTTATGTACACAAAGTATATACATATATAATGGAATATAATTTCTCTAGTCAGATATCAAAACAAAACACAAACATCACAGCGAGGTGTTTTGGAATTTATACTCTGAATTAATATACTTTACATCTGACGTACGTTTAGCAAGAGCCTAATTAAATTCTATTTATTTAAATAAAAATGTATTTATAATTGGATTTAAAATATGTTTTAAACAATATAATATTACTATAAAAAAATCATAAATGTACAACATAAATTATTAATAATAAAAGTAGTTTTATACATAAGAAATAAAGTTTGAGATTGGAGTTTATTTAATTTACAGTATTAAATTATTTTAATAATAATAATTTAATAATGTAATGAACCCTCAGATTTGTTTACAACATCTGTGCAGAAACTATAATTTTCATTATAAATAAGATTAATATTAACATGAGAACCCATTAATATGCGTAAAATAATTACCTATATATGAAGTTATTCCCTTCAAGAGATATTTCCTCTTTTACGCATTTTTTTCTTACCTACGAAACGTAGCTGCGAAGTTCGCTGCTTATAGCAGTGAAGCTCACCGCATTATTCGACGAACGCGATCATCGCTACTCCCAGTAGCGACGTTCGCTGCTCAAAGCAGCGAAGGTCGGCGCGTTACACAGCGGTACTTTCTTCGCTGCTCCAACTGCAAACTCCGCGGGTCAGTCCTGCGAATTCGCTGCTTACAGCAGCGACGCATTCGTTGCAAATAACAGCGGCGTTTCCTTCGCTGTAAAAAGCAGCGAAAAGTTTTTCAGTGTATGTCAAGTAGTATTTGGAATATAGCAGAAGGATGGAGACGGGTGTTGTCATTGTAGTATCTGACTACAACAATGGCCTTCTAAAGATTCAGTTGATGAAATACGCATTGACAGCTGGTGACGTTTATCCAAGCACTTCCAGATTTTTTGAGCAGCGAGACACTGTAAGGGAGTTAGAAGCAGCAACATCGTAAAGGACAAAAGTAGGTCAAAAGAAAAACTATGGACATTTTCAGAAGGAAAAAAAAAAGATTTCTTTTATGATGTAGAAGGATTTTAAGTAAATAAAAGGCAGGAAACATACCCAAACTTGTCTTAAATTATGTTATAAATTATTTTTATCTTCAAACGCATTTTTCTAATAACTTAATTTTATGATATTCAAAATGTTCCGAGCGTAAGAAATTTTTTTGAACCTTACTGACTTTTTTTGTACATATTCTGGAACTGATTTAGAAACTTTTCTTCGAGCAGTAGTGTTACGGCCCGAGTTCGGAATTCGCGCCAAGACGTCCGCCCCCACGCGGACTCAGTTCGGAGAATTAACTCCGCAGGAGTCGGTCATATGTCGCGGGGCGCAAGGCCGCCCCGACACGGTGCTCCTGCGGAAAATTAAATAAAAATTGCGATTACCTTCAATTTTGATATTGATCCTGGTTCCTGGCATTGTATAGACATTTTTCATGATGCAATGGAAATCGTACAGATAGCGCTTTTTTTAACGACATAAAATCGATTTTTTTTTGCAATTATTCCATTTTCTCAACATTTGAATTATTAAAATTATAATGAAAATTCTTTCCGACACATATAGTCCAGCTTGGTCTGAATGACACCTAAGGTTGGTAGCCGATTTAGATCTTCGAGTCTACCCAATATTTTCTTATGTATTTTGACCCACTGAATCCGAATTTCTTGGTTATAAAGTCTGAAATAGGTGCCTTTAAATGTTATTAATAATTTTTTTAAACAATATATAAAAATCCGTTTTTCGTTAAAAAAAAAATACTATCGCATTCTTTGAGTCATTTTAAAGAAGAAAGTCTATTACAAGATTTGTGCTAAATTCACTCCATAAGTGAACATAAATTGTCAAAGTTTGAAAGAATAAGATTTTTCAAAACTTCAAAGATCTACAGTCCAGTTTGCACTCTTGTTTAATCATGTACTATAAGGATATAATAGTCTATGATGGTATTAAGAATGATTTCATTACCTTTCAGTAGCCGAAAGGAGCACATAGTGAAGATGTTCCGCTAATTTAAAATGCACCAAGATGACGTCGTCTGGCTCCGCATTCTTTGGCGCAATAATCCCAGCGGGGAACTGCAGCACTACTGCATGACGACTGTGGTCTACGGCACAGCGTGTGCGCCATACCAGGCGAACAAGGCCCTGCTACAGCTAGCCGAGGACGAACGGGAGCTCTTCCCAAAGGGTGCTCACGTACTGGAGAACCACGTGTACGTGGACGACGCCTTGGCTGGTGGCGACACGCTGGAGGAGGCGCTGGACATCCGCGACCAGCTGATCAACATCCTCAACACTGCGGACATGAAGCTGGACAAGTGGACGAGCTACCACGCTGCCCTGCTGCCAGATGCCTTACTTGCTGCCACATCTCGCCTCTTCTCGGAGACATCCTCTGTCGCAGCTCTCGGTTTGCTTTGGAGCCCAGCGCCCTACTGCTTTCCTCTAGACTCAACCTTGGTCCACCGTCAAAAGCCTTCACGAAGAGATCTGTGCTATCTGAGATAGCGCGCCTTTCCGATCCACTTGTGGTGGCTCACTCCCATGGTCGTCGTGGGAAAGATGCTGATCCAGCAACTATGGCTCACTAAGAGAGGATGGGACGAGGAGCTGGACACCGAGACAGCCGATACTTGGTCCACACTTCGAGCTCAACTGCCCTCGCTCGAAAATTTACGGATTCCACGCTGGTTAGGGACGTCAAGCGAGTCGATATGGTACCTGCACGGATTCTGTGATATATCACAACGTGCATACGCCGCCTCGATCTACCTCGTGGTACGATACGGGGACGCCCCTCCAAGACTATACCTCGCCTGGAGCTGTGTGGCGCTCTGCTGCTGGTTCATCTCCAACTGGGAAAACTGGGTCGATCAGACAGCCTCTTTCTCCATGGAACTGGAAGAGCACAAACAAACGGTCGTTTTTGTCACCAATATCGATGCGGCAACTTCACCCATCGAATAGCTGATTTCAGGCTTCTCTACATTAGAGAGACTGGTACGTGTACTGGCCAGTCTACTGCAATGGAAGCCACGAGGGATGAACGCTACACCTCCAACCACAGCCACTCTCACAGCTACTGATCTCTCTGCAGCAAGCCACTCATACGTGATGCACATGAACGCACTCTACACGGGGGACCGCAGCTCATGCAGAGCCACCTACTTTGTGCGTCCTGGATCGTACACGCACGAAGTCGTATACGCCGAGTAGCAAGCCAGGACACCTGCTGTGTGCGCTTTGGACGTCACCCGTTACATCAACAGATGACTCCGCTGCCGGCTGCCCGCGTCACACCATCGAGGCCCTTCGCTTCGACCGGTCTGGACTACGCCGGGACATTCTACCTGTGCACTGCCAAGGGACGCGGACATAAAGCCTTCAAGGACTATGTGGCCATATTTGCCTGCATGGCGACCCGAGCCATGCACCTGGAAGTCGTGTCAGACTGCACGACACAAAGCTTTCTCGCAGCCCTTCGTCGCTTTGTCGCACGCCGCGGCCTCTGCCGCGTTATCTACAGTGACAATGGGACCAACTTCAAAGGAGCGGAAGCAGAATTGGAAAGGCTCTTCAACGAGGCTTCAGAAGACTCACACAGCATAGTCAACGCTCTGGCCTGTGACGGAATCTAGTGACGCTTCATCTCGCCCAGGGCGCCTCATTTCGACGGTTTGTGGGAGGCAGATGTGCGCTCCTTTAAACACCACCTTCGACTAGTCCTAGGCGACAGCAAGCTGACCTTCCAGGAGTTCTCAAAATTGGCGGCACAGATCGAGGCGTGCCTTAATTTACGCCCTCTCAGCCCTTTGAGCACCGACCCAAACGACGTCACTGCGCTCTCGCCAGGTTACTTCCTCATAGGTGGAGCACTAAAGGCTCTACTCGAGCCATCAACCACTGAGCTTTCTATTTTAGCTCCAGCTCGGTATCGTCTCACTACGCAGATGCGAGACCACTTTTGGCAAAGGTAGAAAAAAGAGGTCCTATATTCACAGCCACATCATTCACGAGGGAGATCTGGATCTCCTTACGGAAGATCTGCTGCCGCATACGAAATGGCCTTTAGCCCGAGTGGAGCAACGCCGCCCAGGCCAGGATGGCCTTACGAGAGTGATGACTCTACGCACGGCTACCAGAACTCTACAACGACCGCTTATCAAGGTGGTAAGACTGCCAGTCGACCTCGCTTCGCCAGAGGACCGACTGACGCGACCTCCACGATCCGAACATCCGCCAAGCTTGAAGACCTTCTAGGCGATCCGTTATGGCAGGCGGCGCCCTCCAGAAGAAGATAGATTCACTCACGACATGTGCAACTTCGTTCTCTCTCCTTTTCTATCCATCTTTCAAATTCCAGATAGCTGCTGAATGACCTCGTTGCACCGCTGCAACGAGGCGGGCGGAATGTTGCGGGGCGAGTCCACCGCCACGGGGACTCAGTTCGGAGAAGTAACACCGCAGGGGTTTGTCGCGATATCGCGGGGGCGCAAGGCCGCCCCGGCTAATAAAACCCCTTCGATCGCGCTCCTCGCTCTTTTTTTTCGCTCTGCACGCGGCGCCTGTCTGGAGCAGCTACACAAACTATACCCAAGTTATAATTTTGTAAAGCGGGGTCTTCAACACCCTTCCTTTCATACACTCAACATTGTTTATAATTACACAGTCAATTTTATTTAATAGTTTTTTTTTCTTGGTTCAATAAAGCGCCAAGTAATATTGAATTTAATAGAATTGCCATCTATCTTTTTTGCCGATTCCTTTCCGGTAGCACGTCGCGATAAAGCCGCGCTCAATCAAATTAATCGTCTTTGGTTCTATCTTTTTTAAGTTAATTTATTAGAGCAGCCCTCGCGCGCGCACAAGTAGAATTGATTTGATTTTTATATTTCTAGTTGAAGATTCAAAAGTTACTAAAATTTAATAAATTTGTATTGTTTTTATTTTAAATTTACTGATTTTGACCGTATAAAAAAATCTCAATTTGAAATTAATTATCTCTTGAAAGTTTTTGAGCATTCCGCGCTACAAAAATGATTCGAAAATCCCAGGAAGATGCAAAAACATTTGAGACGCTCAAAGTGTTTTGAATTAAATACTATTTTAAGAGTTGGTTTAGGGATAAATCCAAATGAAATCGATAAAAGTCCTTCAAAATTGGCAGAAAATTATATTTTTTTGTGTAAAATATGTTAGTGTATTACAATTTATATTTTATTTAAAGGAAAAAAACGTTTTTTTTTGCAACTGTACTCTACCCTTAAAATAAGTAAAGAAGTTTTGAAAAATTAATGGAGCTTAGAAATTCATCTATTCAATAATTTACGGATAGTATGATGAGAATAATAATCTTTAATATCAATATACGAGTTATGATACATAGCTTCGAATTGTCTAGATTTTTAATTCTAAATGAATGAATAACTTTCTAATGTATGTATGATAAATTTCAGCAGAGAATCTTGAAAAATCAGATGTCTGCGAGCGCATAGTAAAGGCAGCGCTACGCTATCACACAATCTCCATGGCTGAGAATGGCTCAGTTTGCATGCTTGGCAAATTTCACAACGTTCTTTACGTCGCTGCAAAACTCTGCTTTGACTGGCAGCTTAAGAACAATGAACTTATTTCCAAGATTCTTGATGATATGTTCTACTGCGAGAAGACCTTTGAACGTATATTTGTGGGCGCAATATTTGGCATAAGAGTAACACATTTTTTGTCTGGCTGGAAAAGTGACTTTGAGGACAGAGAGGAGAATGTGGAAGCCCTTATCTATTTCCTTAATCATGCTATTGAGGCCAGACTAGAATACAACTGTCTATCTTTGTCATCAATGAGAAGGTAAATTTAAACAAATAAAATATTATTAAAAAAATGGCATCAAGTCTGAAGTATGTTTTCTTCCCCTGTTATAGACCGTATCTTTTTCTGAAGCGGGTAAGGCTGAGTTAAAACATCAAAGAAATCAAATTTTTTTTCTTCCATATTAAAGTTATAAATTATCTTGTAATAATACTCCTAAAATCCGCTTTTCCATATAAAATGTTTTTTTAAAGTTAGAAACGAAAATAAAAAATAGTAAAAAATAACTTAGTCATAAAATATATCGTTTTGCAAAACGAATATAAACACTTTTTACAGTTCACGAGACCATTTTTTTATTTTAGTTTTATAGTACAAGATGTAAAGAACTAAACTATGTTTTTTGAGTCAGATCAGATTTATTAGATCGTTACAAGAAGTGCGTGCATAAGCTGGTCGGACATAGAAATAATGTCTCGCCAATGATTCGAAACTGAGCGTGACAAAATAGTGGCACCATATAATCCATGTATTAGGGCGCTACTTACACAATATCGAGCTGTGTCTCTTGCTGTTAAATTTTTATACTACGACATTTAAATGATTTTCGATATTGAATATTTCTCTCAATCGAAATATGCTTTCTCTAGACAATGCATATGTTGTCATATTCATGTCAGAACTGTTGTTCCG
>JAPYZP010010889.1:0-14959 GCA_030522985.1 Torymus sinensis
CACACACACACACACACACACACACACACACACACACACACACATCCATACAGACATTTCCTAAAATCATGTGATACAAACTTCTAACACTTATATTCACGTTTCTAGAGAGATTTAAAGAAATCGAAAATTTTACTATTACAAAGCTTCCTCTAGGAGGAAGCAATAGAGTAAAAAAAAATTGCGCGCGTGATAACGCCTTCTTCAGGTTCATTCCGAGATAACGCCTTTTTCAGGCCGACTTCTAGATAACGTCTTTTTCAGGACGATTTCTAGATAACGCCTTTTTCAGATAGATTACAAGATAACGCCTTCTTGAGGTCGATTTACAAATAACGCCTTTTTCAGGCCGATTTTTAAATAACGCCTTTTAACCGGGAAGCGACGATATTGTCGTGGTATACGCAGCCACTAATCGCACAATCACGACATCGCAGTGTCGAACGGTAATTGCATTGTATGACCTTTCTTGCTGATCTAATGATGCACCTGCATCTACAGCAGGAGAGCTTATTTTGGCATTAAGGTGTCTGTCCGCCCACACACACACATACACACACGCACCCACCCACCCACCCGTCGTCATCATCAGTTTTTACATCGGGTAAGGTCGTTGTGTTCGAGTATTAAGGCTGCTATACACACGGGTGCGTGCGATGTTTTGAAAACAAACGCGATACGCTGACTGCTTTCAATCGCACACATAACGATGCCTACGAAAATACTCGCCGCGAGATAGATAAAATAAAGTCGAATGGATACGCGGTGTGTGAATTTTGGGAATGCGAATTTGTGAAAATCCTCAAATCGCGAATTATGTAAATAATCATCCGCTAATTAGTAAAATGATTTTGAACTCGTGAGATGCATTCATCGGAGGGCGCACAGAAAACATTATATCGTATTACAATGTTAGCGAGGGCGAAACAATTAGATACACGAATATTTGCTCGATGTATTTGTATATATGTAAAAGAGGCCGCTTCCCGCTTGGTCGGCCTGATATTTTTGTCGGTAGTCAGTGCGATACGTTGACGGGAGAAAATAATGATAATCTCTCGCGAGTAGAAGGATTGATCAAATGCAAAGTATTGCCGCCTCGCAAATTTTTCCTTCCTCTCCTACCGATAAAAATTCACGGAAAATTACTGTTTGCTCTTTGTCGCTCTAGTTGCGAGGAGATGCGACAAGATGATTGTAATCACGAAGAAGTTCACGAGCATGAATTCTCGGGTACGTGGGTAGCTGATGAGTTAAGAAAAGCCATAAAATTGGGTTATCGGGTTACGAAAATACATTTAATACGGAACTATAAAATAACGCAGTATGATCAGCAGAGCGGTAAAGGCGGGTGTTCGTCGGCTATGCGAATACATTTCTAACCCACCTAACCCAAAGCTAGTGGGTGGCCGGCATGGTGCGAGAGCGAAGAGGACAAAGAGCGTTACTTCAATGAGTATTTTATAGCCGAAGGCATACGCCTAAAGGGGCATAAAATCGAGAAAAACGCTGGGTTACGCGCAGTGGCAAAGCTCTGTCTCAATTCTTTTTGGGAGAAATAAATTTGGGCAACGCAGCAATTTAAAACAGACTGCCATTGTAACAACGCGCGAGGCCTTACTCAGACTCTTGGTGGCTCCCGATAAAGAAGTGCTCAGTGTATTACCTGTCAACGACGAACTGTTGTATGTAAACTGGCAACACATTGCGGAGGCTGTGGAGCCGGCCCCTAATACTAATGTAGTCATCGCCGCTTATAGTACAGCGCAAGCGCGACTAAAATTATATAGTTATCTAGTAAAACTCAACCGCCGCGTATTGTACTATTACACCGACTCCTGCGTATTCGTTTGTAATGACCGACGGACTCGGACAAAATATATACATTGAAACTTTTTCATCAGGCAGCCCTAAGTTTTACGCATACAGAGCAACAGATTCGTCAACAGGAGAAAAATTTGAATTTTGTAAAATTAAAGGAATAAGACTGAATTATATTAACACCTTAAAAATAAATTTTGATAGCATCAATCAGCTCATTGAATCTTTTTTTCGTCGGCGACCCAAGTAGTATCAAATTAAACTTTAGAGCGATAAGACGAATGCCGGATCACGATGTCGTCACGCGAGACGAAGTTAAGACTTGTTGTATTGTTTTGAACTAAGCATTAAATCATTTTATCAATAAAAAATAAGACTTATTTTTTAAATGTTGTTCTTGTTGTTTTTTGTTATTTCCCTCTCTCCCTCTCTCAATGTCCATTTTAGAAGAATAAATTTTGTTCGCAAAAATATTTCATGCGTGTGCTGCAACAGATGATATGCACGCACAAAGTATACCGCGCGGAGCACAAGCTTGTACACGCGGTCGACACGCGTGCAAAGTATACGTTTTTAATGCGGCGAATACCAGCTTGAACTACGCGGAGTATTAGCTTGTACACGCGCCTGGTGCGCGGTACATATCAGCTGATGAGCACCGTGCCGCACCGCGCCGCCGCCGAGGCCAACGCGCGCCGGGGTCACTGGTGAGACAGTTGGTTTTTTTCATAGGAAAAACATTTATTGCCATGATAAAAGCACGAGCAAATTGGGTTTCACTGTCATTCTCGAAAATGGATACGTGATGGAAACATCACGTATCCATTTTCCTACCGTTTTTTTCCATTTTTCCATGACCTACCGTATGCGGCAAAACTCAGTTCGTCAAAAAATTTCTCGCTAATTTACCGACAATCTGTAACGTACACTTTGATCGCATACTTTTTTATTACGCCGAGTGGCAAGAAGCCTACAGGACGGAGCTGAAATCCGCGGGAGGTGACGCACTACGTATCGAATTTCGAGAGGGGCTACCTCAAGCGAGTGACTACTCCAACGACAGCGATAAAAGAAGTTACTAATACTCGACGATTTGATGCGTGAATGTTCGTGCGATGTTATACTAGATTTGCTCACAAAGGGAAGTCACCACAAAAATATTAGCGTTACATTTATAACGCAAAATATTTTTCACAAAGGAAAGTCACAGTGCGATATAAGTCTGAACACAAAATACATTGTACTTTATAAAAACCCGCGTGATCACGCGCAAATACAGCAGTCGTTTCTGCAAGAGGCCAACCTCGACGCCACGCGAATTCCGCACACGTATCTTTTTCTCGATTTATCGCAAGACTGTCTGGATGAATTTAGATTTTGCTCTTGCATATTTCCCGACGACAAAACGCACTACGCATATGTGCCAAAAAATTCAAAGTTTTGATAGTGTTTAATTATATAAAAAAGGTGGGGGTGAAACACAAAAAACTGTAATAGATACGTCTTACGCACGAGTCTTCGACACAGTCGAGATATAACGATGGCAGGAGCAACACGGATAAATTCTAGACGCTGTTTGCCTTCTACTATACGTTTTTCCAAAAAAAATACTTGGCGCTTTTGGGCGCTCTCTCACACTGCGACGGCAAGCAGCGTTCAGCCATACTCCGCACGGCTGATAAATCGCTCGACAAGTGCATACGCGAATGCGCATTAAACGTTTTGCATGGTGTATGGAAATTGAGAGATTGCGAGAAAAAACAGCTAAAAAAGCACAAGTTCGTATTGCGCAGATTAATCAATCGAAAGTCATCAAGTTGGAAAAATAAAAAACGCGCAATAGTGCAGAACGGAGGATATTTGTTGCCAGCTCTTCTAGCGCCCATCGTAGGCGTTCTCATATCTAAATTGTTTGGAGGAAAGCAGTGAAAAATAATAAGAGAAGCAGTATGGAACGTGCTCAATACAATTGTCCCGAACACCTCCGAAGTCACCCGCGAAAATTCCATGCAAACACCCGGTGAAATTTGTCCAGATTAGACGCTGAAATATTCGATATTCTTCACTCGAAAAAGATGAAGAATGTTCACGAAAAATGTCAAAATTACTTACAAGTTTGGCGACGTTATTTTTTTTTCCATGAAAGCGAGCGCAGCAGCAGCAGCAGCGATGCACAACGAGAAATCGACGAAATTGACGCGACACTAGCTCCACTCACCGAAGAAGCCATTATCGATGGTGTGCCCAAGCCGTATCAGCGCAAGGTACGGCTCTTGTTGTGTCATTGGAAAACAGTAGCACCCAAACGTCTCAAGTGGAGCAATGCCGGCACAGTGAGTATAGATGGCCATGCATTAGAGCCTTCAAATATTATAGAATTATTGAACGATGTGGTTAGAAGAAGAAAAAATGACGACGAGGTAGCTCCAGTTGGACGCATGGAGTTTTTTAAATTTGTTAAAACTTCCGATACTCCGACGAATTTAATATGAAACAGCGAAGTTTTAAAAATTGGCAGAGTACTCACAGTACCTTTGAATACGGCCAAACGACGGCTGAACAAGGAAGACATGGAGCCCTCACCCGTGCTGACAAGGAGACGAAAGGCCCAACAAGTTGAAAAAAGTGGTTATGATTCGACATCTAAAACGCGCATGCGCAGTCACGCGCAAACATACACACCGCAGGTGCGCGCTGAGACATGGCGTACGAGAAACAATATTACGATCTTTCGCACGAGGCAGGCTACGCGGGGGCAACAAATCTCTTACATGTAAATACAAAAAGAGGTAAATCCAACTATGAAAAAGAGAAAGCCAGAATCTACGCATGGCTCAGTAACCAAGATGCTTATACACTCCATCATCCTATCAAGAGAAAATTTCGGAGATTGCGCTATAACGTTACCAATGTGGATGACATGGGAGTGTGATTTACTACAGATGACGTCAATAAAAGATTACAACGACGGTTTTTGCTATATACTTGTTGTTGTGGATGTGCTCAGGAAATATGCGTGGATCGACCCATTGCACGATAAAACAGCGTGCAAAGTTGCCAACGCACTCGAAAAAATTCTTTAGTGGGCCAAACCACGGCTACCAGTGTGTTTACAATCTGACTGTGACAAAGAATTTATCGGTACGGCTTTTCAAAGTCTTCTAAAAAAATATGACATACAATTTAGAATAGCACAAATCCCGATATCAAAGCGACAGTAGTCGAGAGACTTAATAGATCACTACGAGAGCGTATGTGACACTATTTCTCGCACAAAAACACGAAAATATATGTCGACGTTGTACAAAAAATTATATACGCTTACAACCACACGTTGCACGTTGCATACTTGAACAAAAATGAAACCATCTGCGGTCACTCTGTAAAACGCTGTAAAAGCCCGACAAAATTTACAAAAGCGCTCTCTTCGACAAAGTGCAGTGCAGAGAAACGGCCGCAAGAGGCCGCACGGTGCTATGCCTAAATTCAAGGTGGGTGACTTTAATCGAATCAGTCGAACTAAAAATAGCTACAGCAAAGTACCCGATTACTCGTGTAGAAATTAAGTCTTTTACGCTTCACACTGGAATTCTCGGAGATACTCTAGACAATGTTATCCTCGGGCAGCTACCGAAAAGAATAATTATAGGATTTGTTGACAACAAAGCATTTAACGGAAATCGCAAATTCAATCCGTTCAATTTTCAACATTTTTCGGTAAATTATCTTTCTTTGTACGTCGACGGAGTGCAAATTGCATACACTTTTTCCATGAAGGCAACGGCATCGATCGACCCAATTACGCGCGGGGAAATTTTCTGACGGCTTTTGACTTATCACCAGATTTATCAGCTCATTGTGCTACGCATTGGAACCTCGTACGATCGGGTAGCGTGCGCGTGGAAGTGCTATTCGAGGGCGCTCTCACCAGTACCATAAATTGCATCATTTACGCAGAATACGATAACGTGTTGGAACTCGATTCGAGCAGGCAAATCCTATCGGATTTTAGCGCGTAAATATAAGAAGGATAAACAAGAGTAGGGGGTAAGCTTATATCAGAAATGCAACGCCCACGCGTTTGGATCAGTTGCCATTTGCTCTTTTACGTAGCGATACAATCTCGCGCTCACTCCTTAAATGATGGATTTCGTAGTTGACATACAAGGTTTTCGCGATGTAAGCAGAAATTTTTTGACAAAAGAAGTGGATGTGGTTGCATTGCCATAGCTCATACACGGCCGTTGGATAGTAGCCCCACCTTGTAATTTTTTGCATTTGCCACTAGACATAAAGACTACAAATAGCTATGGCACAGTTCACGTACACAGAATACAGTGGTTCGAAGGTGAGGTATCATTGCGGTGGTTGCGCCATCATCTCTACAAAGTTGTCAAGAAGGCGAGAAATATCTACGTACGAGGAGATGACAAACGAAGATATCTCGAGAACGTGCTTGGACGTTGTGTTATAAACCTCTAAGAGTGGAGGTCGCCTATGTTTAATAAATTGGAAGTTCTGTTTTCGAATCCCGTAGTGTGTGCAAGTCATATCGAAAAACATATAGAAAACAAAAAAGACGTGTGCGCTTTTCAAAGCAAACCTACTAAGAAAATGAATGTACAGTATACTTCCAGAAGATTTGCGCGAAGCAAATGAAACCATACAAAGCGAAAGATTTTACGCAGCTCTTGCAAGTATCGTGACGAACGCAGAAAGGCTTTTCGCTTTGGTGAACTAGGTGGAGAAGATGAAACCGACGGAGACGACGACGAAGACAGCAGCAGCAGCAGCACACACGCGGTAAAAGCAAACGACGACGACGAAGACGACGACGACAACGGAGACGACGAAGACGAAGACGATAACGAAGATGACGAAGACGACGACGAATTCAACATCGAGATACAGTAAATAAACCAGGATCGCATTGGGTTGCCATTTACATAGTCAAAAATGGGTACGGAGTATATTTCGACAGTTACGGGCTCGCCCTCACCTCACCATACCATCTTGATCACCTACGAAGAAACTGCGTGCGTTTCCCGTGGAACAAGAAACTATTACAAAGTTTCGATTCAAAAGTGTGCGGTGAATATTGCATTATGTTTTTACATCATATGTGTAATGGTAGTTCTTTACGCGCATCTTTACGATGACATAGCTGAAGAAATTTTATAAAGTTATTTCACAAAAGCGAACCAGAAAGGCGAATCCGTACAGAAATCATTTTCTTCCAAGAGGCACTTCGTTGGGAAGCGGGCAGAGTAATCAAACATGTAACGCAAAATTATAATTTTTTTGTTATCATAGATGTAAGAAAAAAATATGTATACTTTTGTAAGTTCTTCGTAAAATAAAAATAGTATGAATAACAAATTTACATTTAGTGTTAGACTCTTATTCACATCCTTACCTACCTGATTCCCCTGCACGCTTTCAAGAAATGATCAAGTTAATATTATAACAGTCTATTTTGCTTATTTTCATATCATACAAAGAGTTCACATCGGCTGCGTGCAATTTATTTCGTCGTCATCTTTATCTCGTATTCGTTTTTGTTTAGCTCACGTCATTTCAACTTACTTTTTCTCGCGAATACGAAACGGAAAGTGAGGTTATATTACATCAAGGATTTCTTTAATCAAAATCTTTCTCCGAAACCATTATTTTTATCTCGCATTTGTTACTCTCTAATCTGACGTCATTCCAACGTACTTTTTTTATCGCGAATTCAAAACGGGAAGTAAGCTTATGTTACATTCATCGCCTTGTTGAATTCTTTATATTACGACATCATCACCCCGCCTCATCGGCCAATGGGAAAAACCGAGTAGAGTGGGGACATACATGTAAAAGCTAGAGCCCGACAAGCTTGCCTGCAGTCACGAGAACCCATTCCATTTGAGAGTTGGTATTCCAGTGCCCGTTCAATCTCTAAGTACTCTTGCTTTAAAATGGACAAAAACGAAGCATCCGCAGTGCTTCCTGCATCATCAGCAGCATCAGAAGCAGCGTCAGTAACACCGTCACCACTACCTCCACCATCAGCTGCACCGCCACTACCTCCACCAGCAGTAACAGCGCGAGTTAATAAAAACATGGATCTGCCAAATCTCTTGCTGTCTACAACCTACGATAATGATTTATACAATTATATGTTTCCAATTTAATTTGTCTTATTTTTTGTAATATTATTCGAATACTGTCACAATATATATATATATTCAAACTATAATTGAAAAAAACGACTATCTTTTCATTGAATTCCCGTTCTTATTAAAATCGTAAATTTGCAATTTTTCTTTTTTTTAAATAATATCTTTATCTAACCAATATATACTAACACTTAATCCCGGAGCTGAAATTTAGAGTAGGCTCCGCGATACCGTTGAGTAGGACACACACATACACGATAAAAATCGTGATGTCACCGCACTCGTCATAAGATTTTGCTGGGGCTCGAGTTCACTCCGCTGCCTACTATAGCACGCTCTTCGAAAAAGAACGCGCTATACCGAGCACAGGTCCAAGGTGGAGCCCACTGTAGCATAATGCTACAGTTCACACAACTATTACGCTATACCGGTATAGTCGGAGACTTGCACAGCATGAGTCACCGCCCCGTGCCGGGCCGCGGCACCTTTGCTCTAATTAACAAGATAATTAACACATATTTAATTTATTTTTAATAGTTTGTTTATATATATAAACAATCGTAACAAGCAATAAAACACTCATTAATTACACGCTTTGTTTATGTTTTTTCATAAACATTACATGTAGATAATGTATGTTTAATTGAACAGATTATGAATATTTTTTATGTTTTCTTACATTTTTATATTTTTAAATATGCTATTTTTTATCTATTGCATTTTATTATAAATTTTTCATTTTTACGTATCTCTTTACTTTTTTACATTAAGTTTCTAAGGTAATAAAAAATATACTATATAATGAAAGGCGAAAATATTGTAATAAATTTTATAGACATGTAAAATTATGTGAAAAAATATAAGTTTCCGTTAAAAAGACTGTAAGGTTTTACACTTTTTTACATTTTATTACATTTTTTCATTCTTTTTTGACATGTTTTTACACCTTTTTATATTTTGATTCCAAGTTGATACAAAATATAATATATAATAAAAGGTAAAAAAAATATAATAAATTGTATAGAAATGTAAAATTATGTAATAAAAATATAAGTTTCTGTAAAAACTGTAAAGTTTTACACTTTCTTACATTTTATTACATATTTTCATACTTTTTTAACATTCTTTTACACTTTTTTATATTTTGGTTCCAAGGTGATAAAAAATATAATACATAATAAAAGGCAACAAAATGTAATAAATTGTATAGAAATGTAAAATTATGTAATAAAAATGTAAGTTTCTGTAAAAAAAACTGTAAAGTGTTATACTTTCTTACATTTTATTAGGTGTTAATTTTATTACGTGTTGATTTACTTCTTAAATTAATGTACATCGATGGCTGAGAGAAGGAAGAACATATCTCGGCGCGTCGATCAACAACGACGTATCTCGACGTCTTTACAGTCAGTACGCGACCAGATAAGGCGAAAGGCGTCGAGATACGTCGTTCTTCATCCTCGCGGCGAGATACGTCGTTCTTCATCCGCGTGCCGAGATACGTTATTCATCATCCTCGCGTCGAGATACGTCGTTCTTTATCGTCGCGGCGAGATAAGTCGTTCTTCACCCTAGCGGCGAGATACGTCGTTCTTCATCCGCGTGCCGAGATACGTTATTCATCATCCTCGCGTCGAGATACGTCGTTCTTCACCCGCGCGACGAGATACACCGCTCTTCATCCGCGCGCCGAGATACGTTCTTCTTCGTCTCAGCCGTCGATATACAAGATCCAAATTTTCGAGGTTATGTTTCAGTAGTGAGCATAGCAAGAACTTTGTCCCACTTTAGGTGCCTCTTAATTCCCATATCACAGTAGTGGGACACGTTTAAAAGTATTGTCCCACTCCTGGGTTCGAACGGACGTCCGACTAATGGTTCCACATAAGTTACCGTGTCCCACTACAACAGTCCATAGTTATTTTCTTTTAATGCAAATATTTTAATACACCAGAAACAAAAAAGATGTTTTCTTTTTTGTGAAATAAACTTTCAAACACGAGCTAATTGCTGAGGTGGTTCGTTTTCATGGATTATGTTTCGCTTTGGTAACAGAAAAGATTATACAAAAGTATGGCCAAACTGTCACAGTACTGGGTACTATACCTTACACGCAACAGCGAGTAAGTAACGCATAACATAATTAAAACGTATTCAAAAACTTAACATAATTAAATAATTCAAAAACGTATACATTTAAAAATTAAAACAAAAATAAAATTACTGGTTGTTATTTATTGAAACCAGAGTAGTACATGTTGTATTACATGTTACTGCTTCCTTCAGGACATAGTTACATGTATGAAGCAGCAAACATCCTATAAAGGTATACTTGAAACTAAGAAAAACTTAAGTAACTTGCAAAATAGGCATGGAATCAAAGATTCCACTATTAATAATATATTTGGTCCACAGTCGAATTTCTCACCCCTACTGCTAAGTTAAATTTTTATTTATTTTGTTTTCTTTATATTCTATATTATAGTAGTATCAACGTATATTTTTAGCTTTTTCTTATTAAAATTTCTGCGATATCTAGAACTTTAAGAATTGGATTAGATTTCGGAAGACAATTAAATACTTGTATCGCTCTGACATAGTTATCTTTATCACTTACAATTTTCGAACACGTTGGTGGTATTATAAGTTTATTTCTAATTTTGCTAGTCGATGTGAAGTATAAATTATTAAGTTCGTTATAATAATATGTTACACATTCGTAAGCAAAAATTTGTTTTAGATTCAAAGAGTTGTCTCGACTTAAAATATTTTTGTTAATAATTTTTAAAATCCTGGTCTAAATGTTATTTTACTAATGTTAAGTTGTTCTTACATGCAGCACCCCATGCAATATTTCTATAGCTAATGACACTATGAAATAATACATAATATATTGTCTTAAGTGTGTCAAATTTCATATATGTTGATAATTTGTACAGTATATATATTATATATTTAGTTTCTTTTCATTAAATATTCAATATGTTTATCCCGTATTAGCCTATAGTCAATAATTATACCTAGGAATTTACAATATTCTACCCTGTTTCATTTAATACCCTGGATGTGTATGTTCATATCTTCGAGACCACTATCACAATAGTTACCAAAAGTTATGTACACAGCTTTCTTTATATTCAGTGATAGTTTGTTACATGCTAGCCATATATTTATATCTTCTAAATATTTGTTCATTTCATTTTCAACTTTCTCCCGTTATCTGTTGAAATAATAGTAGTCCAGTCAAATTATCTTTTTGCGCCTGTTTTCCACTTAATCACAAGCCCGTATAATATATTGAAAAAATTCAAGCTGCTTTTATTTTATTTAAGGCAGTCTTACACCTATAGGCATTTCTGGCCAAAATTATCTAAAAGAATGATAAAAAGTATTATTCTAATAAAATAATGAAAATATATTGTAAATATAACTCATTTTGAATAAAATAAGCCAAGGAGGTCCTTAAATTCATTTTATCCCCAGTTATAGAATTTAAAAAAAAAAGTTTGTCGTAACTTTTCTTTGAGACCATATGATGGGTTTTCATCGGCCAAAGGGCAAATTGTTCCTAATACATGTGGCTATGGCCCAAAGACTTGTAATTTTCAGGTATTTATGTATAAGAATTTTTTTCATGACAAAAACTGATTTTTTTGCAATAATTTTTTACAGTTTTGTGAATTTTTAGAGTTTCTGCGATTAAAAAAATACTTAGAGAAAAGTTAGGACAAAGTTTAAATTTTAATGTTTTCAGAAATAAGCCTTAAAAGATAAATACCATAAAACTTAAAAAATCATCAGCCATCGCCCACATAGCATGAAATATTCCAAAGAAATATTACATATAATATTTTTGAAATATTAAAAAAATACTACATCAAATATTATAAACATTTATTTGTAATATTTCATGAAATATTTCAGAAATATTGATGCAATATTTATCGTAATATTTCCTGAAATATTTCGTGAAATATTTTCCGCAATTCATGAAATATTTCTGTAATATTCATGTAATATTACACGTAATATTGTTGCGAAATATTGCTGTAAAATTTTAGTGAAATGTTTTATGAAATATGTCAGAAATATATTGTATTACAGAAATAATACTAGAAATGTTCGGCCAATTTTGTTAAACATTTCATAAAATATTTCTGTAATATTCGTGTAATATTACACCAAATATTGGTGCCAAATATTGCTGTAACATTTTAGTGAAATATGTTATGAAATATGTCAGAAATATTACAGAAATAATAATAGAATGGTTCGGCCAAGTTTGTTAAACATTTCATAAAATATTTTTGTAATATTCGTGTAATATTATACGGAATGTTGTTCCGAAATATATCCGTAATATTTTTGTGAAATATTTCAGCAATAATACTAGAAATGTTCGTCCAATTTTTAAATATTGCATGAAATATTTGCATAAGATTCAATTAATATTACACGGAATTATTATTGCCCAATATTTCCATAACATTTTAGTGAAATATTTTATGAAATATGTCAGAAATATTACAGAAATAATACTAGAAATGTTCGGCCAATTTTTTTAATCATTTCATATAATATTTCTGTAATATTCGTGTAATATGACACGGAATATGGTTGCACAATATTTCCATAACATTGCAGTGAAATATTTCATGAAATATTTCATTAAATATTTCAGAAATATTTCAGAAATAATACAAGAAATATTCGTTCAATTTTTAAACATTGCATGAAATATTACTGTACTATTTATGAAATATTACACGGAATATTGTTACACAATATTTCAGTAACATTGCAGTGAAATATTTCATGAAATATTTCAGAAGTATTTCAGAAATAATACGGGAAATGTTCGTCCAATTTTTTAAAACAGTTCATGAAATATTTTTGTAATATTCATGTAATATTTTTGTATTATTCATGTAATATTATACGGAATATTGTTGCGTAATATTTCCGTAATATTTTTGTAAAAAATTTTTGTGAACTATTTCATGTAATATTCATGCAATATTACACAAAATATTGTTGCGAAATATTGCGGCAACATTTTAGTGAAATATTACATGAAATATTTCAGAAATATTCCAGAAATAATACTACAAATGTTCATGCAATTTTTTTTTAAAGATTTCTGAAATGTTCGTTCAATTTTATCAAAACATTTCATGAAATATTTTAGTAATATTTATGCAATATGACACGGAATATGGTTGCAAAATATTGCGGTAACATTTTAGTAAAATATTTCATGAAATATTTTAGAAATATTGCAGAAATAATACTAGAAATGTTCGTCCAATTTTATCAAAACATTTCATGAAATATTTCTGTAATATTAATGAAATATTTCTGTAATATTAATGAAATATTTCTGTAATATTAATGAAATATTACACGGAATATTGTTACACAATATTTCAGTAACATTGCAGTGAAATATTTCATGAAATATGTTAGAAGTATTTCAGAAATGATACAAGAAATGTTAGTCCAATTTTTTAAAACATTTCATGACATATTTTTGTAATATTCATGTAATATTTTTGTATTATTCATGTAATACTATACGGAATATTGTTGCGCAATATTTGCGTAATATTTTTGTGAAATCTTTCCGTAATATTTTTGTGAAATATTTCCGTAATATTTTTATGAAATATTTCATGATATATTTCAAAAATATTTCAGCAATAATACTAGAATTGTCCGTTCAATTTTTCGAAACATTTCATAAATATTTCTGCAATATTTGTGTTATATTACACGGAAAATGGTTGGACAATATTTCCATAACTTTGCAGTGAAATATGTCAGAAATGATACTAGAAATGTTCGTCCAATTTTTTTAAACATTTCATGGAATATTTCTGTAATATTCATGTAATATTACACGGAATATTGTTGCGAAACATTGCGGCAACATTTTAGTGAAATATTACATGAAATATTTCAGAAATATTCCAGAAATAATACTACAAATGTTCATCCAATTTATTTTTAAACATCTTTTGAAATATTTCTGTAATATTCCTGTAATTTGAAAATTATTACTTATGTCGACTGTAGTATACTATTCACTGATAAGAATTTTTCCATCGGTCTTACAGTCTTATAAATTTAATTAATTAAATATTAATATTAATTTTTTCAATATTTCCATAACATTTTAGTGAAATATTTTATTAAATATGTCAGCAATATTACAGAAATAATACAAGAAATGTTCGGCCAATTTTTTTAAACATTTTGTAAGATATTTCTGTAATATTCGTATAATATTACACGGAATATGGATGCACAATGTTTCCATAACATTGCAGTGAAATATTTCATGAAATATTTCGGAAATATTTCAGAAATAATACAAGAAATGTACGTCCAATTTTTCGTAACATTTTGTAAAATATTTCTGTAATATTCGTATAATATTACACGGAATATGGATGCACAATGTTTCCATAACATTGCAGTGAAATATTTCGGAAATATTTCATGAAATATTTCGGAAATATTTCAGAAATAATACAAGAAATGTTCGTCCAATTTTTCGAAACATTTCATGAAATATTTCTGTAATATTCATGAAGTATTACACAGAAAATGGTTGCACAATATTTCAGTAACATTGCAGTGAAATATTTCAATTAAATATTTAAGAAATATTACAAAAATAATACCTGAAATGTTCGTCCAATTTTTTTTAAACATTTCATGAAATATTTTTGTAATATTCATGTAATATTATACGGAATATTGGTGCGAAATATTTCAGCAATAATACTAGAAATATTCGTCCAATTTTTAAACATTGCATGAAATGAAATCAGTGGACAGATATCTCGCAAATTCCTGACCCAAATCAAGCTCTAGACAAATTAATACTTACTATAAAAAAAATGCATAAATGATTCTGAAACAACAAGAAACAACAAACAAAGAAAATCAATACCAAGAAAATGCTGGATAACTAC
>JAPYZP010010890.1:0-12946 GCA_030522985.1 Torymus sinensis
TTTAATTAATTTTTAATGATAAAAATTAAAATTATTGCATCATTTTATGACACAATTCTAATTACATTCATTTATTAATATTACAAAGTATTAATTTTTTCTTCTCAAAGAGAAAGGTTTGTAACAGTGAAAATTTTCGACTCCGATATGATTTTCGATATTTCAGAGCTCTCTGAATTGCAATATGCTTTTTCTAGAAAATGTCACCTAAGCACAGTCGTGCGTGTGTGTGTTTATATGTAAATCATGTCTTTATATTATTACTCTTTCTATTGTTTAGAATTAAAAAGCAATTATCATTATCCCATTTTATATCATATACAAAAAAACAATAAAGATAATCTTTTTAAATTTTAATCCAATATTATATGGATTTCTTAATAACTTTTTTATCAATCAAAACTATTCTCACGAAAAATTACGTTTTTGTAAATAACTCGTACAGGAATATAGCTATTGACATCATTTTTTGTTTAAATTACAAATAATTTGAGGCTGCATCGAATAAATTGTTAATAACAACACGATATTAATGTTAAAGCTTTTGAAAAATGAAAAATATCTGTTCAAAAAGTGAAAAATCGATATAAAAGAAAAAATTAAACAAAGAACCATACATTTTTTTCCAATAATATTGAAAGCAAATCAAATCTTTTGAGCTTTGTCCAAAAAAGATCGAATACAAATTGCAGAAGTTACAGCTGTCCACACACATACACATACACACAGACACACACACACACACACTTATAACATGTTTCTAACATGTTTTCTCGAAAACTTTTTTTTCACCGTCACAAAGCTTCCTCTTTGAGGAAGTAATATATAACTTCCAAATGGATGTTTTATATAGTTTAAATATTATCAATTTTTTGTTGAATAGCTTTTAATGAAAATTAAATAGTTATTTATGCTGTCTGTCATCTATTTAAAGTCTCGATCGGTATTAGACCCACAAATAATTACAATATACACTATTTGAATCCGTCAATGATTCAACTATATTGGATATAGTAAAGAACGTTAATCACAACAATATTTGCTTTTCCATATTAAACTTTAGAGGACCGGAGAGCCACTACAGCGGCTCAACCCATGATCAAGACACTACGCTTGGTCAATCCATGATAGAAGATATCTTTATTATACATTTCCTTGGAGAAATTACGCACCCCAAAAGCTGGTACTCTAAAAGTTAATTTGCAACGTACAAAAACACATTATAAATCTTTTCCCACGCATACTCAAAAATGTACAACCACATAGAGAAATTGATTCCTAATTAATAACAGAAAATCAATAAAAATTTCTACAAATAAAATAGACTATACTTATCAATGATAGTTAGTTTCAAGGGATAAAACTTATCTTTTTAATAGTTGATAAATATGTCCAACTGAATGAATAAAGCATTTATCCAAAAGAGATAACAATAGAGTTTATAATTTTCAATAAACTAATATAAATCCCACTGTTGTTTCTAATTACTGTTTTACAAGATTTAACTTATGTGCTCTGCTTACCTTATTAAATGTTAAGACATCCCTTGGTACTTTACATTTAAATACAAACATTTTAAAAGCCAAAATGTTGATTTACAATAATGCTATGAAATCAAAACTATTAAAGATTATTTTTGCTGAAATATTGACATTGACAAAAGATATCTTAATCGTTGCTTACATACTCCCATACTCAACAAATTTTAGGTCACAACGATTCTAATTCAGAGAACACTAATTAAAAAGCTTTGTTTGATTATAAGATAAGTGGTCGTTTATATATTTAATAAACATACTATTAAGATTGTTAATAATTATAAAAGTTAAACCCCTAAAAAAATATTACGAGATTAAATATATTTGTTGTCCTTTTTATACATAGCCAATATAATAAACTACGAAATTATTGATAATCGGACTTATAATATTTTACTCTAATATTAGCAATCAACAGAAGGCTCCCACCAAGTTAAGAATGTTTTCTTGCTTTAACTGAAACTGAGCCTACATGAAGAGCTCGTTCCTCTAACATTCTGTTTCGGTGGCTAGATCTAGTGTTGTTACAATATTTAGGTGCGGAAGCTTTTCCATTTGATGATGATACTGGAAATCAGTCATTTATTATATATAGTACTTAGAGAAAGCTTTACAAAGCCACTTTGAACAAAGACTATTGATTGTGGTCATTAAAATTAATAAATACAACGAATTGAAGAAAGAGTTGTTTTACTCTTCCCCTATGATTCTCCGTAATTCACATTTTACAATAATACATTCTTGGATTTAGACTTGAATTGAAGAACACTACGGCATATTTCAGGTTTCTATGAAGTTTTATAATCATTCCAGTGTTGTCGAGACCGTAGTTTACATAAAACGGCATTCAAAGTGTTTTCCTGTATATAACAAAATTTTGTAATAAATGACTATTGAATTCTGAGTAAAAATTGAAAATTTGAAAATTAGGAGCTATACAATGGATTATTATTTGTAAACAGATACTAATAAACTACTAAAATATAAACTTAGTATAAGTTTCTAAACATAATGAAAATATATTTTTTAAATTCAATACAAATAAATTGATATTTGTGGTAAGTATAATTATTGTACTTTATCGCTATGTGTGAATTATCAGTGTATGAGTAAATAAGTTTTCTTTCATTTTATACTTTCAAATTCGATGTTTTGATAGTATTACTACCACCCTGATTTAAAATACCTGTAGTAGCAAAACTTTTGAAAATTACTTTTTTGACAAAGTTTAATTCAGTTCGAAACAATGTTGTCACGTAGGTGGGTCAAAGTACTTGATTACTAAAAATAATGACAATATAATGGATTACATCTATTTGAAAAATAATTAATATTATCTTCTATAAACATGTGTCGATTTTCGATAAAGAAGTATTCTTAATGTAAGGTACCTCGAGGTAATTCGGCCACCTTAAACAACAACTATTTTGTAGCTTTATGCATGCATATTTAAGAAAAAATTGTTGGAGTAATGAATATATAGTACTTCTCATAAAGAAAAATTGAAAATACCCTTGAAATGATATAGTGAATCACACGAAGTCAACACATAAAAAGAACTTTTTATCACTGCTCCGACGTGTGTAGTTAAGGTGGCTCAAACGGTCTAGTAGACCTAAAGCTATGAATATTGTTTACAACAATTCATTTATATTCTAATCAGAAAACTGATATGACAGGAAGCAGGGTTCTTAGCATAACGGAAAATATTTTTGTTAGAAAATTTCCAATTTTGAAAAGTATATTTTGTCCATTAAAAAAAAAATCAATAAAAGACACAAATATTTTTTATTTTCATTGAATTTTAATTTGCAAGGTCTCATTTTCTTACTTGTTAAATTTCAGCTATACAATTGTTCGTAAAATTATCACTGAATTTCTTATTGAATTTTTTTTAATGGACAAAATATACTTTTGCAAAATTGGAAATTTTCTAACAAAAATATTTTCCGTTATGTTAAGAACCCTGCTTCCTGTCTTCCTGTCATATCAGTTTTCAGATTGAAATGTATAAAGTTTTAGCTTTATATTGGACAAAAATCTTGAATAAAGTCTCTTATTGAAACAGTAATCATCTTATTTAATATTTGAAAGTCTTTAATATCATTTCAAACAGAAAACATTGAAAAATATTGATTCCTTCCAGTATTATGGAAAGTTAATGAAGCAATCAAAGTACACTATTGAACCACTAAAATTCGCTGCTTGACTTGCGAATTTTCGTGCACTTTTATAGTTCAACTTTCAAGTCTCATTGGAAGGAATCAATATTTTTAAATTCTGAAAAAAAGCAAATGAAAGCTCGTTTTTTTAGATTTATTTTCTCTTTTTCAAATGATATTTAGGACTTTCCAAGATTGAATGGTTACCGTTTTAAGAATAGTATATTACGACACAATGCCAGTAAAATATGAAATGTCTCAGATCACATGTAATTGTCGGCCGAGGTGAAGCCGAGGTTTACAAACATGTGAGCTGAGGCTTTTTTTTTACTGGCCATGGTCTGTATACTATTTTTCTGCTCGACGGTGCCGGAAAGCAGAAACTTCGTTTCGCGCAACGGTCAGAAAGTTGGGCAGACAAAGATTTTTGGGAAATTCCGGCCGGAGGGCAGACAAAGATTTTTTTTTATAAATTAAAAATAAAAATGTTCAGTATTTGTTGATGTGATAGCGTCTAATGTAGCGGATCTCTTGGCGTTTCTACGTCCAAAAACATATACCAAATTTTGAACGAAATTCGTGATCCAGATCCCTGCCACTCTCCTGGTGAGTCTAAATCTTAAGAGGGCTTACGATAAAACAAACCTCAAGGTCCTCCTCAACACCCTGAGTGACCTCGCGGTATCCCTCAAAAAGTAACAAATATCATTCTCAATTTTGCCATCCACTACAGGCACTCAGACCTCTCCTTTATCACCCCCAAATCTCATTTCGGCAATCCTCTCTTGCTAAATGGCTAGAAAAGAAAACGTAAATATTGTTTTTAGCAAGTGTCGTTTTTCTTTCTTGATTATCAAGCAGGCTTTATAGCCTCCGGCTCACTAAACCATACTGATCAAATCATTAACAACATCAAGTTTTTCAAGTTTTTCATTTAGTTGTTGATTGGAATAGTGATTCAAAGTGCAAAAATTTTAACTAGGATAATGTCACCTCTATGTATCAATTCAGCGTAAATTATACGGTAATGCCAACAAGGGAAGGAGATGCATATTTTATATTAAAAGTTTTTCCCACCAAGGCCTTGATTTCCCAAACTTAAAGGTCTCAACACCAGAAGGCAATCAGGGCTGACCTCTACTCGGAACATTCCCTTATCGAAAAAACGGGCGAGTGCAGAGGTTGATAATATTTATAAGATATCCTTGCTTTATTAAAAAAACCATCTTTTTCAATTTTTCAGTTTCTATAAAAATGCACATATATAGGTATTTTAAACCAGAACAGCAAAATACTTAGTTCCTGCTGCATTCAAAGTTGGAATTTTTCTTGAGATTCTAAATAAAGAAAGAAAAACCGACTGCTGCTCCAGAAAAATGTGTAAGGTAAATATATACAAAATACATACATGTACGTTTCTATATTATTAAAAGTAAAGATTTAATACTTCGAACTTAAGCAGCATACTTTCGATCTTAAATGTTCTATTATACAAATTATTACATTTTATACAGAAAACACTGTGAAGTATGAAAGTCCCGTTTTCATCATCTGTAATAAAATAGTCAAACAATTTATCTTTTGTCTCTTGTTAAGATTAATTATATTTTTTCCTTACAGAAGAATAAGTTTCCATGCATAAAGTAAACATCTTTCCACCGGTTAGGCAACAAGCCTTTATACTTCGTAACATCATTACTTTTAATAATGTCACTGATATTCGTGATAATTTGTACCACTCACAATCATAACTAACGGCATAAAGTAACAAATTAATGCTTGAAAAAATTATAAGGTTAAACATATATTAAAAATCAAACCAACCATGCATCAAAAACCTCTAAGCTTATATTAATAATTTCTTGGCCTGGTAAAAATATAATGTAAAAATGTATCAATACAGAATTGAATACTAGACTAAACCTAAATAATTCTGCATAATTGTCTAATTTCATTGACACCTATAAATACATTTTTTATTCAAGCAATATGATATAATAAAATATGATATAATAAAAATGTATTTTCCTCAAAAATATTTTATTTTTTTTTTATGGGACGTTGACATAGAATAGAAAAATATAGAAAAACTAAAAATGAGAATTAGCTTAATGTTCCTAAGTATCATGGAATTAAAATAACTCATATGGATTAACAAAGCATATGAAGATAAAACATATTGATTTACAGTCAAAAGTGCTGATCGTCCGCTTACTGAGAAAACAAGGAAAAGAGAAACAAAGGCCCTCACCCCTTTATAAAAAACCGCTGCCATTTCATTGGCACTTAGCTTTCTCAAACTAAATTTACTGATTCTTTTAATTAATGTTTAATAATAAAAATTAAAATTATTGCTCAACTTCTAGTAAAATTAAAAAATCTAGAATGCCCAAACGCAAAAAATGAAAATTATTTATTGCGCATGCGTATATCGTGCGAGTTTGTATATCTTGCACATATGTACACTAATTACGCATGTATACAAGTCTATTTATAATGACTGTATGTTGACTAAGACCATAAAGCGAGAAAAAAATTTTTAGTATTGTATTTTTTTTTCTCTCCAAAGAAAAAAACAGAAGATCTAACACACATATGGTTATTTATACATATAGATATTTATATCCCATACCTTTATAAAAATTCCCATGAAAAAAAAAATAAAATATTTGTGAGAAAAATACATTGTTCGAAACAGTTTTCTTTTATCTTTGATAATATTGAAAAGTAAATATCCTTTCTTTAAAAAGTGATGAATGAAATCTGTCATCAAAATGAGACTGATTTAATTGGTTGTCAAATACAAGATGTCGATACGGCACGGAAATTTGAAATTTAAATTTGTATGTTGTACTTTTGATAAAAACGTTAAAATTTACTCCAAAAATCAAAATAGGTATAAGAAGTTGATACTTTTTAATAAAGAAAAAAGGTTATGTTTCAAAATTTGTATTTGACAGCATTCTAAATAGCAAAGTCTTAAAGCGTACTTGAATCTTGCTGGTAGTATTTAAAAATACATGTAATTTTTTTAATTTGATAATCGAATTTATGCATTAATAAGTGCAACAGTCATAATAAAAGGGTTTTAAGTATAAAAATTACCACAACAAGTCCACCTCCAAGCAAAACCATATTTATTAAGAGTACAAGGAACCAACAATTGGTATAACATTCTTCCACAATATTAACACAGCTGCAAGATAATTAAAAACAAATTTTAAAGTTTTTTAAAGAATTGCTATTTTTCTTACGTTATGTCTTAAAATAATGATGATGTTATAGGTTTCATTTGATATTGCATTAATTAACTGCTTTCATAATAACCCACTATAGTATTACAATAGTTAATGCAACGTACTTTAATTTTTTAAATATAACTGCTTTATACACTTACTTTATAGTTTCACAATGGAGTTGAATTGCACGAATGACATAACTTACTGCTTTATCATCTGTTTTAGATCCTATACTTGAAGCCTTTTGTATTCGATATCTGGACAAATCATGAAAAGTAAGTAAACGCAATAAATTATTATAGGTATATTATATTAGAGTATAACAAATTATGGATTTTTCGTACAAAATTGAGATGTACCAGCGTAGTCTAGGCGCCAGGGGTGTTTCTTAGCATTACTACGTCCCAATTGGGATGGTTCCACTCAAAATTTTCTTATGTATTTTGACGTGCTGAATCCGAATTTCGAGGGTGGACCGAAATTACAAGGGTGAGTTTTGGTAGATTTTGTTTAATTATTAGTAACAAACTTTATCAATAATTAAAAATAGTTATGTTTTTCCTGACTTATTGGTCAATTTCTAACAAAAGGTTCTTATAACAATTTCCGTGAGATGCATAATTTTTGAAAAAGAAAAAGAAGATTGTCGAAGTTTTGCAAAAAAATGATTTTGGCCAGTGCTCTATTACTACAACTATTTTAATCTTTTTCGTAACTTGATCAATGTTAAGTACTATGTTATCTGATTATACTAGCAAGATCATGCGCACTTTACTTTTTCTTGCTAGGAGGTAAAATTTAAATTTAGAACTACAAATAGTTATTTATTAATTGAAAAGAATGAACTTCTTATATTTGGATTTATTCATAATACTAACCTCTGCAATAATATATTTATGAATATTAAATTTGAGATCAGAAACTTTAAATAGTTAAAATATTCTTTATTATTACTTTCTTATTTTTTAAATTCAAAGTTTATAAGTTTAAAAATCCGACTTTTATCTGATCGAGTATCTTTTTACGGTCATCACTTTTTTCTTGAAAATTGATGCTAATATTTTGTTATTGATTAAGGTGGCCTATCCGTGACTCCCTAGAAAAGAGCTGACCCTAAGCGAAATTTCGTAAAGATTTATTAATGTTTACTCCTTTTACACACCCACGCACACACGCACACGCACACACACACACACACGCACACACACGCACACACACACACACACAACACACACACACAGGGCAACAATTTTTCTCAAAATCAAAAAATTTTTATGCCACTATTTTTTCCTGTTTATACTTTGTAAATGTTTCGCCATCTGGTGAGAGAGAGACTGAGTGAGAGAGAGAGAGACGGGTGTCTCGGCGCATCGGTAAGCTGCCGCCGGTGCGTTATAGGCCGTATCGTGCCGGTCATTGATCATCGCGCATGGGCACAATCTTCCTCTGTCGATAACTGAAGAGATCAGGGTAACAAACGGTCAGCTCATATTTCGAGTTGGCCGCCAAGTAAGCAGTATAAACAGCAAATACAGGGGCAAACTAAAAATGTAAGCTGACTCTTTGTTGCTCTGAGCTCTTCAACTGTTATCGAAATCGGAGGGGGGCACGGGGTGAGAAGGACTCATGGACGTGTGTCTCTAGAGGCGCCCGAGGTATGTGAACACGTTCGATTTGCGTTGTCCAGTGCTGTTTTAAAAAAATGAACATCTCTCACCAGGCGGTGAGACGGACGATCTTTTTGTTTCTTGCATGCCAGTTTTGAGAGTTAGACGGAGAAGATCTCATTTTTGTTTCTCTCCCGAATATTTGTTCTTAACTGTAATAAACGAATTTATTTAATGTCGATATTGTATAAAAGTCTCCTTTTTATTCCTGCGCAAGTTTTTATCATTTACACTATTCTTAAAATATGTTTTTAATACTTTTTTGTACGAAAATTTTTTTTTCAGCGTCACAAAACTTCCTCTTTGAGGAAGCAAAATTTAAATTTTGAAACGATTTTTTCTCTCTTCCTAAACATTATAGAATGTTATTAACTTTTATTATTACATTATTATAAATAAATTTTATCATGAGGTTAACTGAAATAATTTTATTTTATCAAGTTACATAAATACTAAGTTTGAAGAAAATCCAATTGTTTATTATTTAATCTACATTCTATGCATATAGAGTATATTCCTGTAGTAATTACGTCCGTGCGTTTCATTGTATTCTGTTCTAAGTAAATTATTCTACTTAAATAATCAGTGTCTTTACGTCATTGCTACCGCCTTGCACGAAAAACTCCATAACTGGAGGTCCGTTGTCTAATCTCCCGCAAAATCCCACCCCCGTCATCCTTGTTTCAAGTTAGCTATAACATACCCCGATTCAATCGTAATCCGACCATTATTGATTCAAAGTATATATTAAGCTAACATAGTAACATTGATCAAGTTACGAAAAAGCTTTAAATCGTTGTAGTAATAGATTACTAGAAATTTAACTTTAGTTAGCTATTTTTCGGTTATCTTTATGGCTAAACCCGCAAGTTACTTGTCATTTCATAATTATGTACGAGAGATATACATTTTGGTATTTACACTTCATAAAATGGGTATTTCAAGTAACAGTAAAAGTTTTAGATAACTATTGTATCGTGATTTTGACTAAAAATGCCTCCATTCTATTAACACGTTTTATAAAATATGGTTAATTTTCTATCAGGGTCACAGAGAATGTTATAAGAACCTTTTTTGGTTTTTAACGGCAAAAGAATTAGATTATATTTTAAACGTAAAAATTTTATATTTTGATCAAATTTGTTAATGACAATTAAACAAACAACCTACCTAATGGCCATTCTCGAAATTCGGATTTAGCTTATCAAACTCGATCAAAATACATAAAAAAAATTGAGTGGAGCCATCCCAATTGAAAATGCTATACCCCCCCCCCCCCCCCCCCCCCCCCCACCTAAAGCACAGGCAGAAAGTAGACTGATGAAGTGTAACTAATAAAATTTGAAGTGGTAAAATTTTTTGCTATAAGTCAAAATGATCAAATGAATTGTAATTTCATAATCAAATTAATCACTTTTAAAAAAAATATAACTTACATAACAACAGCAAACAAGCCGCAAATGTGGTACACCGATACTATGAATACCAAGTCATGTGCATAAACAGCTATTAGTCCAATACTGGCGCTAATTAAATCTTTTATAATTAGCGGATAAAAATATTTCTCTTGGTCGATGAAGTATTCAGCATAATATGGCAGAACTTTGTTACTACTGCTGATATTTGATTTAGAGTTTGGGAATAAAAGAACGGTGACAGCCGGTAGAAATAATGGCATACTATTAAATAATGTTACAGCAAAAATTACACTACCTAAAAAATTTGTATATATAATAAAGATGGTGTAATAGTATATTGTGTGCCAAGGGTGTAAAGTGGGTATTTTAAACCTTGTGTGTGTGTGTCTTTTTAACTCGCCTTCGGCTCGTGCTAGCTCACCTTTGACTCGTACTGCAACCACCCGAGGTCAAAAAAACCACTTAGCCCTTGGTGCACACCATATTTTTTGTAACGCAAGTATGGATTTTCACTTGTTTTTTGTTCTAATGTACTAAAATCGACAGCGGACGATTGTCGATTTTTACCGTCCGCTACGTCGAACAGGGGTGCTTTTTACTTTTTACCGCCCGCTGGTCGGCAAGCGGTCGCTTTCGGCTCTATTAATAGGTTCGAAAAACGCGAAAATCGTGCTTGCGGTACAAAAAATATTGATTTATTCACCTATACCATATCGGATACTAATCCAAATTCAGTTTCTGTTTGAAAATTTATAATGCAGAATTATACAAAAATTAATAAATATTATGTTTATCGTAACGATAACCTCCATTCACTTCGAATAAGAGTTTAAGAAATTAGCAAAGTAAAAATTTCAAGGTTATTCAAAGGCATCATTAATGGCATAATTGTTTAAAATTTTGTGGAATAACTAAATTCGAATGAATTATAAATCACATCAATGAAATAGTTATAGTAATTTATAAGCGTACGAACAATATACTATAGGTTACATATCGAAGTTCTGTATTCCGCACAGATCTAATATTCTATTATATAATATTTTTGTTTGAGATATATTCAAGTATTAACATTAATGAATTAATATTTAAGTCGTATTCGTATAAATAAGGCATTGGAAATGGAAATAAATGAAATTATATTCAGTTTGGCACAAATGTAGTGTTAATTGTATTACCCATGTACATTGTAGCAGCTTTGCATCCATAGTATTCATATCTATTCAGAATTTCATGTTCTTCATTATCTATTTGTGATGCATAATTATGATTTATTTGTTTGCAAAGTAATTTTCTCTGTTGGACATTTAAAATGAATTTGAAATCGAATAAAAATAACGATAATGGATGACAAATTTGATGATAATGAAAAGTACTGTAATATTTTAAAAAATATTCAACTAAATCCCATACAGTTATTTATGTATGATTGTTTTCTATTTATTTGAAAAAAAAAAGATATTAAATTAATGTTAGTACCTCACGTAAGTAATAGTGGGCCGTTGCAAATTTGACTATCGCTGTCATAAGGTACAGTGAACCTACGAGAGTCTCTATTACTATAGTTATATCATGGCCTATTTCTTCGAAAAGTCGAATTGCCTGATAAAGAATTGTCGTATACGATTAGAAAAAATTAATATATAAATTTTAATTATGCTTACCATTGGAACCATTATCAAGAAGATTGAAGAATAAGAACATATTCTTAATATGATGATTTGACATCCGCTGTGAAAAGGCCAGAATCCTAGGACTGATTCTAATGTGTACATGAATTTCCAGAGTCCTTTATCAAAAGGAACTGATCCTGATTCGAATGTTGGATCCTTCAATCGTAGTCGGCTAAACATGATGTTGTTCTTACACTCTGGATTTCAATATAAATATAGAAAAATCTTCAATACTTCTTAACAGGTATTCCAACGAAACTAATTCAGCAAAAATTTGAAAAATGTGTATCCGATTGTGAAAAATCCAAGAAATAAATATTATAATCTCACAATTCGATTTATGCATAACGCGTTAGCTATACCTATTTATGTCTTAAGACTTTGATTTCAAGGTTTTTAATTACAAATCATTAACAATTATATACTATGCCAATTTTTTATTTAGTGATCTAGTGTAGATCATTTTGACAATCGTGCCACTGAAAATACTTAAAAGTTGTAGATGTAATATTGCTCTAGTCATACGAAACTATAGATTTTCCACTGCTGAATTCAAGCCACAAATTACATACACAGCTGGTCTCAATGCAACACAGAACACGCTATTACACTATTTATACTTAAATATTGGGTAATTTACATTTTTAAGCCCAGCCTGCTGTTGCAGGTGGGGTTTATTTTTTTAATGAAAACTAGTTTTATTGATCTGTGTATACTAGCAATAGTACATAGAAACTGGCATGCGAGTCTTAGTTACGTAGAGATTATTTTAAATAATTTTTATTCAATTTGCTTTTTATTTCCAAAACATACTTATACTTTTATCTAATTCAATGTTCATGATTATTAATATTTGAAAAAAAGAAATATGGATCATACATATATATCTCATTTACTTATTTATTTACTCCGTTACAAAAATGTTCTAATGAGTTTTAAAACTCTACAAATAAATTTTTTACTTTATAAGTTAAACTTTTAGTTTAGGGTTTACGTAAGTACATACATTAAGTAATTGGATATGGAATAAATTGGTTTTGCTGATGCCCGTTTATGTCATCAGTTTTTCTCGAAATAATAAAGGTATGAAATAGATAAAAGTTCAGTTCTATATTACAATTTCAATGGTAATAATGATTTTATTTAATTAGTGTTTTAATATTTTAACAATATTTAACTACTTTCGAAATTTTTATTGTAATGTTTTTTTAATTCAATTTTTGCTTCATCCCAGAAGTTAGAATAGTAA
>JAPYZP010010899.1:0-13359 GCA_030522985.1 Torymus sinensis
TATATGTATGGATAATACGTATAATGAAGTGATCATGGAAAAAATGTTTTTATCAACTTTGACGTACACTTTTGGCCAGGATATTGTTAGCTTCTTAACCTTTTAACTGCGGGAAATTTGCAGTACAAATCGACCTCTTATAAAATGCAAAATTTATCCATAAAATCACTGGATATCTCAGGTAGAGTCTCCGACCTGACTGCTGGTCGATATATCGACCAGCCCCGCAGCTAAAAGGTTAAGTTTCAATTGGGCTTTCATGTTTCATATGACCTGCTGCATATTCCATATTTATCTTAAAATAATTATATAACTCAGTATGATGTTTTAAAAAGTGTCTCAAGAGTGGATGGATGAAAAATACAAAAGAAGGACAAATTGTTACCAAGAACTTTTAGTGGAGCGGATGCTGCTAGAATAAGATTATATATGAACACAGTCAGAGCTTATATTTAAACCATTTCATGTGAGAGAACAAGTCTGAGGTATAGAAAACTGAGTTACAAAAAGGAAAAGAATTGGGGGATCCGAAGGCTGATGATGTTTTAAGTTTTATGGTATTTATCTTTAAAGCCTTATTTCTGAAAACATTAAAATTTAAACTTTGTCGCCACTTTTCTCTGAAACCACATGATAGATTTTCATGGGCCAAAAAGTAAATTGTTCCTAATTTATGTAGTTATGACCCTAAGAGTTGCAATTTTAAGGTATTTATGTATAAGAATTTTTTTCATGGAAAAAATTATTGCAAAAATATCAGTTTTTGTCGTGAAATAAATACTTATACATAAATTCCTTAATTTACAACTCTTGGGGCCATAACTACATGTATTAGGAACAATTTCCACTTTGGCCCATGAAAATTCATCATATGGTCTCAAAGAAAAGTGACGACAAACTTTTTTTCATGAAAATGCTATAACTGGGAATAAAATGAGTTTAAGGAACTCTACCTCGGCTCATTTTATTCAAAATAAGTTATATTTACAATATATTTTTATTATTTTATTATAATAATATTTGTTATCTTTTTTTTAGGTAATTTTGGCCAGAAAAGCCTGTGAGTGTAAGATCGCCTTAATCTTCTACGAATATTGATGCAATATTACAATAGTAGGTAGCCTACCTGATCATTTTAGAAAAGGAATAGAAAAACGGTCATCACGGTTTGCAGGAATATTCCCTAAAGGTTTCTTTTGTGTTTATTAACGTTGAGGGAATATTAGCCACAATTGCGGAAATGACAAATGAATATTGAGGGAATATTCCTCAAATATCCAGTGCTATAGGGGCAACTATTAAAGCCTCGATAAGATGCGTTTCCTGGTGTCCACTATCCTTAGAAGTATCTAATATTCTTGAATAAGATGAGAATAAAAGAATTAAATACAAAATTATTACCTTTATCGTTATCAGGATCGTTCCAAAATTTGCCGTGACTTAAGATAAATTTTCCAAATTCTTGGCCAGGATGTTCAGAATAAATCCAGTTTTTCTCCCAAGAATCTAAGATCATATGAAAATTATGAATATTAAAAATAACTTTGATTGTATTATGTATTAATTATTTTCAAGATATAATTGTGTTCATGTTAATGATTTTTTGTAATAATATGCAAGAAATTCGTATTTTCTATACCGTTTGTTAATACGCCTCTGCTATTTGTACGTCAGATTTATGTACACAAAGTATATACATATATAATGGAATATAATTTCTCTAGTCAGATATCAAAACAAAACAATTTGGAATTTATACTCTGAATTAATATACTTTACATCTGACGTACGTTTAGCAAGAGCCTTGTTAATATGCAAAGTACGATTTTCCAGACAGTGTGGGAAATACTAGTTATATATTATAAAATATATTATTATGAAATAGTATATTATTATAAAATAGTACGTTGGGCAACTAGTTGGAAAGACTTGTATGATGATAGTGTGCACTCGTGTATCCCTCGAGCCAATGCGGCCGAGTGAACCTTTCGTGCTCAATTATGATGCTCACTAAAAAAACTGCTGCCAACTCATTGGCACCTAGCTTCCTCAAAATTATCTTATCGTTCCTATATGTATATTGTATATTTTAAATTTAAAATATGTTTATTTATTATATTTTTGTTATGCCCTGGTGGAAAGTACGTGGTTTCGCCACTGTTTTCGATAGCGAAAGACACATTTACCCATTGCTAGGGTTATCGCCACGGACAGCAACTTTCGCCACGCATGTTTCTGAGTTGGTAACTAGGCAACTGCAGACTTTATTAATAGATTGTTTTCGAGGTTTTGACAACATAATCAAAGTCATTAACCTATATGTACAATAAAAACAATCACTTCAAATGATCAATGTACACCCGATGGAAATTGATTCTAGCCATGTATACTCCGTTAGTGGCATTCACACACAACCTTTTGAATGTTCATATCATTTTCGAGTTATGTTAATGATTAAAATATTATATGTGACGGTCACTAACGGGGTAGGCATTGTCAGAATCAATGTCCATCGGGTATACAAGCGATTTATATTGCTTTAATTTGTGAAATGGGTAAAAGATTATTCATTAATAATGTCGCACTTTTTGTAAGAATTTCTTCTTGGGTGATCATTTATTTTTTTAGATACAAATAAAGTACTTGACTTTGTTACAGCAAATAGCAACAATAGCACGTAAACTAAAAATATTTTAGATGATATTCAGTAAAATTCATTTATTAAAATTATGCACGTGATGTTTTCGATGCCCGCCCCCTCCCATTGTTAATTATTTTTAAATAATTTTACACAGTTTACTTACTAGTAACTGCTTATTGTACATATGTTAATTTTATAGGCAGCTGTTGGACCCAAGGGAGAGTTTTTATTTCTTGATGATGTGACGACATCCGGGTAGCACACATGATCAAAAATGCTTAGATCATACTGCATTAAAACTTTATTTTTAAGAAAATCAAATTAAAGGTGTGCATATAATATTCTTGTATAATATTTTTTCAATATGGATTAAACATTATTTATTTTTTATTATAGGTTTACTATTAGGCGATAATGGATACAGTTTTCAGCCATATTTACTAGTTCCAGTGTTAAATCCTGTAAATCAATTGCAGCAGGATTATTACAGGTGTCACATACAAACGAGTGGTATTATCGAAGGACTTTTGGTCGTTGAAAAACCAAATTTTCATGTTTGTCGAGAGGATTGAAGAACAATTTGGATAATAGTATCGCAATTATCTGTGCGACTGCAGTTTTATGAAATTTACACATCAAATTAAATTACCCTAATGAAAATGTAAGGCAAGAAGTTAACTTTCATAATGTTGTATACTTCAACGATGACATCCCTTGTAATTTAAATGGAAATAATTATAGACAACTGTTTGAAATACTTTAAGTAATTGAAGGATTGCTCATGTATTTGTAAATATCAATCTACTTTTGTAAATATCAGTTTATAAATTGAGAATTTTTTAGAAAAGGTCTTTTGACATCTTTATGTTTTCCTCCAGTGCGCAACATGAGAAAAATGTATGGTAACAGGATGTGGGAGTCAACCTACAGCGCACTTTCCCACAAGGGGGAAAAACAAGCTCTCCAGAAACAAAGGGAGTGTTTTGGTATAAATATGGCCAACAAGTGGGCCCGAGTATCTCAGTCTTTAACTGGACGGCTGCGAGATTGTAATGCTGCCGGATATCGCTGCAACTCCGCCGTACGGCGAAGCGCTGCCAGCACCACGCCCACCTCCCAGGAGTCCTCCTGGGACCCGCCGACACAGATCACCGAACGAGACCTTTCACTCAACAATACCTGCTGCGAGCCCACCCGCGAACCTTCTACCTCCCGTACAACTGTTCAGATATCATCCAGTGGTCCTCTACACCAGATACTGGCTAAATTGATCAAATTAGAGTCCCTCGACAAGCGCCTTACTGAGATGCAAGCTTCATTTGACACGCGTTTTACCGAATTGCAATCTTCTTTTGTCTCGCGAATCAGTGAAATAAAAAGCACTCTGAACACGTGGCTTGATGAAGTCTCCACCCTCATGACTAACCTGGAAGAAAGGTTATCACCTCTAGATGACCTGTCACTTCTTTCAACTCGCGTTTCAGCTGCTGAAGATGCCATCACCAAGTGCAGTCTGAGCAAGCCAACCTTTGTCTCCAGTGTGATGAAATCTGTTCAGTCAATTCTTCCGCTGCTCTTGATGTCTCTGCTGTCAGGCGTATTGAAAAACATGAGCGCGACTTCCAGAATTTCAATGCTGCTCAACGAAGCCTCTCCAACGAGCTAGTTTTCACTGGGCTTCCGATCACGGATACTATCTCGCCGAAAGGCGCTATGTACGCTGCTCTAAAGCTCGTTGATGGTGGACTCCTTGAGCGTGACGTCAAAAATATACGGAGTTATACCCCTTCAGATACCAATGCTGAAGAATTGCAGAATGCAAACGCTGTAGAATCTGCGACGATAGCATTCCAACCACCACCTCAACCTATCAGAGTTAATGCTAAACCTAGGATTACACCGCACATTGTTTCGCTATGATCGCATACGCTGGCTATGTCACTCCTTAATGTCAAAATGAAAATGGGGAAAATGTACACATCCCAACTTAGTGTTGAGTTGCTAACACAGGCTAAAGCCTCACCTCTGCTGACCCCTTCTCTAATTAATATTAATGAGTGGCTCCCACCAGAGGTGCACCACCTTCCTATATCTGCCCGCGTCGAAACTAAGAAGAAAGGCTTCATAAGTTTCGTAAGCCATGGAAAAATTTTTATTAAAAAGAAGAAAGACGACCGTGTCACGCATATCTCCTCTGCTGAAGAACTCAAGTCTTTTTTAGGATAGGCTCATCACAATCTCATCGCTCTCCTAATGTAATTCATCTTATACCTTCATGTCCACCTCAATCACACATCTCATATCTCAGTATCTCAGAACAATGGCCTAAGAGTCTGCTACTTCAACGCAAACTTTCTCAAGAAATGTATGGAAATGCTCAAATTCGTCTCTCAACGCGTCCCGTCTTTCATATTATAGCAGTCACAGAGATCAAGCTTAATCCTAACCTAGATGCTAGTTCGATAGTGCAAATATGTTCTCCTACTTCGTGACCGTAACAAGAATGGTGGCGGGGTAGCTCTATTTATTCATAATTCTATGTCTGCCACTATTCTCTGCTCATCTGATCACATCTGGACTGATAAGCCCGGCAAAACAGAGCATCTCTTCTGTGAAACAAATATTGTAGGTCAGCCTTCATGTTTAGTTGCGGTAGTGTACCGTCCGTCGCATGCCCGTTTCATTCAAGGAACTGACTATATTGATAAAATCCCCGCACTAATGCATGACTATGGTACTAAAATAATTGTGAATGATTTCAATGTAGATCAGCTGTGTTCGTCTGCTGATACTGGGCTTCAGAGCATTCTTTAAAGTGCTACATATCACAGGGATACATCCAATAGCTGGCTTGATCTCTGCCTTGTGGACAAACAGGACCATGTCGATTTCTGGAAAACTGAGGCACCCTTTCCCGATGGTCACGACTTGGTCACTGCCACCCTAGGTCTACACACGCCCAAGCATACTGAACCCTCATTTTCCTATCGTAATTACAAGGCCATCTGTGCAATTACTCTCACAGAAAACCTCAAAGGGTTGGATTGGTCAGTGGCATAATCGGCCACGCACAAAGATTGCGTCGCCCTTCTTCTAACACACGTCAGCAGTGCAATAGAGAAACTCGCCCCTCTAAAAACCATCTCTCCTGCTAAGAATCGTCATCCCTGGTTCAACATGCACTATCACACGTTGATTCAAGAGCGCGATCGGAAGATTAGCGGCTAGAGGAAGACCTTCTCGCATATAGATAGGCACGTGATCTTGCTCATAGAGAAATTGAGAAAGCGAGACAAAACTATCACTACACTCGAATTTCCCTGCTAACAGATCCTAAAGATATTTGGCGCGAGCTTGAACATCTAGGAATCTCTTCGAAAAAGAAGTCGCTTGCTCCACTATTCTCCATCAAGGAACTCAATGCTCATTTCAGGAGTGTCTCTTACGATCAAGACACTCCACCAGTTTCAGACTTCTTGGACTCCCTGGACTCTTCTAACCACTGAGCAATTTGCATTTGATGAAGTCCAGGTTTCTGATGTCATGGCTGCAGTGAATCACTTCAACATCCTTCAACACAAGCCAGAGGACCAGATGGCATCCCCCAACATGTGATACGACTTGCACTTCCTTTCTTAGCTCCATTTATCTGCAGAATCTTCAACCAATCTCTACGAGATTTTTTCCCTCTGTTTGGAAGAAGTCTATCGTAATGAAATAAAGTAAGCTCTCGTCATGTTTGAGTGATTTCCGCCCGATATCACTTCTATGCTTCCTGTCTAAAGCCCTCGAATGGCTGGTACAGCAACAAACCTCAGCTTACTTAGAGTCAAGGCTCTGCCTTGATCCTCTTCAGACAGGCTTTCGCACCGGACACAGTATTCAGACGCCTACTGAAACTGACTGATGATATTAGGCTGGGAATTGATAAACAACTTGTCACCTTCCTTCTACTATTTGATTTTCGCAAAGCCTTGGATTCAGTCTGTCATGTCAGGCTTCAGAAACTACTCGATTACGGTGTCATCCGCTGGATTGCATCATACTTGACGGATCGTGAGCAGGCGGTCTTTGACAATAATGGAAACTGTTCTTCCTATTTAAAACTTAATACTGGCTTCCCATAGGGCTCTGTGCTGGGACCCTTGCTCTTTGCATTATACGTCAATGACATACCTCTCTGCCTTGATCTCAATGTTTCCCACCTTATGTATGCGGATAATCTACCAATTTATGAGCGCTGTCCTTTAGAAGAGCTTGATTCGTAGAAAAGGTAGATCGTATCATGATATGGGCTACGCAAAATTACATCAAGCTAAATATAGATAAAACAAAAGCCATAGTTATAGGTACTCCCCATTATATAAATAGATTGCCCTCAGTAGCCAGAAGCTATGTTGATATCGGTGGTGCCAGGGAGGTTTATGAATCTTAGTTGCGAATCCTTGAAGTGGTTTTAGACTAGAAGCTTTCTTGAAAAGAACACATTGCGCACATGAGTCGTCGTATACATTCACTTATGTATCGCCTATACTACTTTAGAAAAAGCACCAATCTGAGACTGCGTAAACATTGAATGCAAATGCTCCTTCTTCCCATAATCGACTACGGTTGTCTTGTTTACTGTGATCTATGATCGGAGCTTGATGATAAACTGCAAAAACTAATCAACTGTGGTATTCGTTATATTTTTGTTGTTAGAAGGTGTGATCAGATTTGTCCTTACAGGCGTGAGTTGGGCTGGTTAACCACTGCTGGCAAAGAAAATACTTTGCAGCAAATTTACTACGCCGATTACTTAACACTGCAATACCATCCTACTTATTAACCTTCTGTAATTTTCGTGTTGCTACTCGCCCTGTCAGGGGCGACATGGCATCTCAAGACATACAAAACTTAAGTTCTGAGACACTTACAAAATCACTCCACGTTAGCTCTGCCTACCTGTGGAACTCACTACCATCTCATTTACGCAGAATCAAATATATGCCGCTTGATAAAATCCATCTTTATCGTCACCTCTTTCTATCCGAATGATCCTGTAAACTTCAAACCATACCTGTAAACCTGCGATAATCTTAATCTAACTTCAAACCATATCTCTAAACATACGATAATGTTCACCTATCTTCGAACCATACTTGTAAACCTGCGATATTGTTAAATTAAATTCAAATTATACTTGATAACCTGCGATATTGTTAAATTAAATTCAAATTATACTTGATAACCTGCGATAATGCTAACTTAATTTTAAATTCATTTAGTCCACTTATATTTACAATGGCGCGTATTATATTCTTATTATGTTATATTACATCATTTTATTATTCTGTTATTATGTAAACAAAAATTCTATTATTTCTGTAAGTTCGTAAATTATATCTAACAAATTTATGTAAACCAAATCTAACTATTTGTAAATTTTGTACAACATAATGTGCAGCAATAAAAACCATCTAATCTAATCTAATCTTCCCCACCCCGCGTCTCTCTCTCTCTCTCTCTCTCTCTCTCTCTCTCTCTCTCTCTCTCTCTCTCTCTCTCTCTCTGTCTCTCTCTCTCGCTCTCGCGTGCGCGTCGCAACTCAACCCGGCCGCGATGGTAGTGTGTGTGTGCGATTACTCTTCTCGCTTGATCCGGCCGCGGTAGTTGTGTGTGTATGTGCGTGTGCGTATGCGTGTGTGTGTGTGTGCGCGCGCGCGTGACTGCGTGCGCTGCATACTCGGCGTCCCCACCGGCGGCCGCTGCGAGCCATGTGTTCGTCTGCCGCAGATGCTGAGGCTGCAGGTATTTCACCCTATGCTGTCCCATTACTAGTAGCATCTTATAAAACGGAGCAGGTGTGTGAAAAGCGTGCCTTGAATAGTTGGGCCAACCCATAAGTTATCGTTTAATGAAATGCTTTATCCGACCTCACAGGAGGCACCATTATGTTTTATTGGAAACTTTCCAACATGGAGAGATACCGCTTTTCATGCGTTCATTAGAAAGGGACAAAAACTTAAAAACTCGTAAATTCGGAGCTGTTTGAAAATGATCTTAATGTGTAAGTTACGATTTTGTAAAAAAATTTTGACATTGCCAACCGGACGATTTTAGTGCACTCGAAAAAATACGTGCCGAATCATTTTTCGATAAGAACAGCAATACTTCGATTCCAAAATGATCGGTGTGGTAAGCATACTCTGACTGTTCGATTTGAGATGGATTCGGCTAAATATATGATTTGAAATGTATTTACTTTTATTCAACTGTATGTAATACATGATTCATTTTTAAGTTGTTAATAGAAATAGTATGGGGGGGGGGGGGGGATAACATTTCTATTCCAATAAGAATTTTATCCATACCTATTCAAATATCTTACAAAAGCCAAAAGTTTCTTCGAAAAAAGAAATCTCAATATCAATTTAATTCGTACACACAAATCTAACGTGAGAAAAATGTTTCTTTGAAGACCAAATTATTTCAATAAGAATATTTCCATACGCAAAAATCTCACATGAGTCAAAAGTTTCTTTAACAATAAACTTATTTCGGTTTAATTTTGTAATTTATTATAAAATTGTAAATATTTCTTATACGATTTATTTATGTTTTTTAAATAATTAATACATTAGGTTGTAATAAAAATTAGATTGTTAGGCGCGCTACGCACATTCAATTTTCAATTAAAAAAAAATACGGGTCCAATTGGCGATAACATGAATGTATTTGTAATGTAAGTATTGTAATGTATTGTTAATTTTTTTTAACATGCTATCAATTTTGATTACATCGTACAACGAACAGTTTATTCAATTTAATCATTACGTGTTTATGTAACTGATTTTATCAAACATAGAAGTAGAAATATAGATCTCGGATACAGCCGGTAGAGGAGAGCATAAAAAGTAAAAAACATAGATTTAAAAAAGAGCAGACAGTGGAGAGGGCTCTAGCACGGGTGCAGTGTGTGCTGTTTACAATTAATGTATTTTCATTATTCAATGCACTATATTAAATCTACAATTAAATAAAGAATGCCCAAATACATCTTTTTGCAAATCAATTAATACATTTGAAAATTTTTAGCCCTGAGCTTTATTGATAGTTATCGTAAATGCCAATTTTATTGAAAAATAAACTTCAATATATAGCTAGCATAAAAAATTGGGAAAACATAGAGTCACTAAATGATCCTGATAAAGCTACTGATTTAGTAATATCTGAAATACGAGACTATCTAGAAAAATCTAAGAACGTATTTAAAATAAGAAATAATAAGAGGAATCCTAGGAAAGATTGGTTCACTAAAGCACTCATAATCTCATGTGTAAAAAGAGAACAGCTATATGTTAAGATGCGGAAAGAACCTAAGAATAATGAAATGAAATTAGAATATAACAAGTACACTAAATGTCTAGATAAGATCATTAAAGAGGCCAAAATTAAACATGAAAGAAAATCATTTAAAAATAACATGAATAATCCCAAAGAACTTTGGAAACAAATAAAAATCAAATTGGGAAAAAATTCGCGAAATGAAAAAACAATTAATAAAATATGTTGAGAATAGGAAATCTTGCTCTCCAACTTTTATTAGTAAACGTTGCTGACACGCAAAGAAAAAGTATTTTTTCTTTTCTGCATGCCTCCGCCAGATCGATCCTTCACACTGATAATTAATAAAATAATTCTAAATAAGGACACTGCTAAAGTGATCAAAAACAAATAGCCAATCACATGAATACATTTTTTTGTAATATTGGGAAGGATTTAAGTAATAAAATTGTGAATCCAAATGGTAAGAAGTTACAATTACCACGTATGAATAATAATTCCATCTTATTTAAACCAACAAATAATACTGAAATACCGTATATAATTGAAAACATGAAAATGATAAATGGTGGTGTAGATAATATTACAACTAAGGCATTGAAAATATCATCAAGTCTAATAGTAAAAACGGTCCGATGACGTTCATAAGGCCCCCAAGCAATGGGGCAGAGTGGTACTGATCCGGCCGACGGAAGGAAAGACGTTCGCGGACATAGTACGGACGCTACGCACGGTCGACAACACTGACGACAGCCTTACTGTCAAAAGTGTTACGAAAACTAAGGACGGAACCGTACTAGTACGAACGCACGGGGACGGACGACCACAAAACGAATTGAGCGGTCTAATCCGGGATGCACTGGGGGATCAGAGAGTCATCAAAAATATGACTCCTCGAGTTACCGTGGACATCCTGGATATGGACTGCTTGACGAAGACTCGGGAAGTACAGGACGCCCTGGACAGAGATCTGGAACGAGACGCGGATAAGGTCTCGGTTCTCGGCCCAAATAGCCGAGGACTAAAGATCGCTATTTGCGAGCTGGAAGTACAAGACGCGACGCGCCTCCAAAAGACGGGACGGATTAGAGACGGGCTGGTCAAATGCCGAGTGAGAGCCCGCCGGATAGTGCCAAAATGCTACAAGTGTCTCGGTTACGGGCACTACCGGCAGGACTGCAAAGAACCGGACAGACGAGACTGCTGCTGGAAGTACCGCGAGTCGGGACACGTGGCTAAGGCCTGCTCGGGGGCTCTCTCCTGCTTCCTCTGCTCATCACGGGGGGATGTGTGGCACACGCAGCGGGCACGGCAGCGTGCCACGCATTCAGAACAGCTTTGACGGAGGCAAAGACAAGACAGCAGACTACACGGACGAAATAAAAACGACGACGGTCCTCCAAGGTAACCTGAACGGCAGTAGTCTGGCCCACGCCCTATTGCCCCAGCTTGCCAACGAGATGAACGCGGACGTCATAATTATTAGCGAGCCCTACAGAGACAGAGACGCCCCAACTTGGCTCGTTAACACCTCCCGCACCGCGGTGCTGTGGCTTCGGTGGAGGGCGAGGTCGCAGATAAGAAGCCATGGGAAGGGAGCGGACTACGTATGGGCGAAGGTAGGGGCCGTGACGTACGTGAGCGTGTATCTCACCCCGAATTGCAGCGCTACGGAGTTCGAACAGAATGTGGAGACCCTCGAGGACGCTCTAAGGGACATCACCGGCGACGTTATTCTTGCGGGGGACGTTAACGCCAGGGCGATCGAGTGGGGTATGACCAAGACAATCGAGTGGGGTATGACCAAGACAAACAAACGTGGACGGCTGCTGCTAGAGAACTAACAGTAGCAAACATAGGACAGGTGACGAAGTACAGGAGACCGGGATACGGGGCATCCATCCCGGACGTGACTTTTGCGACAGACGGACTTTCTCCAAGAGTTGAGCGATGGCGGGTGTTCGAGGGATATACGGCCAGCGACCATCAGTACATTGTTTTCGGCATAACAGACAGGGTACAGATCAGACCGACAACCCCCCAAACTCCAGTGGGGTGGAACCTGAAAAAACTCGACGTGGACAAACTGACGACAGAGCTCATCCGAGAACGTGACCCGACTACGGCGATCCCTCGCGGCATCGTGGGAAAGGAAAAGACTGAGAAACTGGCACAGGAAACGGCGGGGCTTCTGAGGTGGCTCTGTGACGCTTCAATGCCAAGAAAACGTACGAGACGAGACAAAGAACCGGTGTACTGCTGGACGGAAGAGATCGCGCGCCATCGACGCGAATGCCTGCGGCTCCGACGGGCGGCTCAGCGTACCCGTGACAAAGCGGCTGCGGTGGCCCGCTCGGAAGAGTACCGCGCGGCGCGTAAAACACTGAAGCGCACTATCAACGACAGTAAAAAAGAAAATTGGAACAAACTGATTAACAAGGTGGACTCAGACCCTTGGGGAGCGGGATACAAGATTGTCACCTGCAACCTGGGACGGAATGGCCCACCAGTAGTCAGAGACGAAGAAACGATAGACAGAATCGTCGATGGCCTCTTCCCAACCCCCCCTGAACAAGTGTGGGGGGGGGGGGGGTGATGATCGTGCGGGTATTCTCAGATGCCCGGCCGCTGCCCCGATACCTTCTCCGAATCCTAAAGGACTACCTACACGACCGACATATCACGTACGTGACTTAGACTGGGGTTAAGACAAGACGTATGACGGCAGGCGTAGCACAGGGCTCAATTCTTGGCCCGGACCTTCCGATGCCACCGGGGGTCTATCTTGTCGGTTACGCAGACGACTACGACCTCCTCATTGTCATAACCACCAAAGACACGCGACTGGCCCAGATGAGACTGACCCAGGCGACGAGACGAGTGGACGGTTGGATGCAAAGCCGGGGACTGCAGTTGGCGATGCAAAAGACAAAGTTACTGTACGTAACACAAAGACGGATAGACACAACGACACCGATGACGGTGGGGCGTCCGTTGTGCGGCCTGGCCCGTCCGCCAAGTATCTGGTGGTGACCCTCGATACGAGGATGACTTTCTGGCTGCACATAAGTGGCACCGCCAAGAGGGCAGCCTCAAAGACGGCTGCTCACGCCGCCTCATGCGGAACATGAAGGGACCGAGACCGAGCATACGCCGACTGCTTATGACAGTGACTCACTCGATACTACTGTACGGGGTGAGATATGGGCGGACGCGACGCAAATCGAGAACTACCGTAAGACAATGACGGACATACACAGACAAAGGGCGCTGCGTATCGCGTGCGCGTACCACACCGTCTCAGAGGCGGCAGCGCTGGTGATTGCCGGGGTTATCCCAATAGACCTCCTAGCTCTCGAGCGAAAGAGGATCTACGAGGGAAGTAAAGAAAC
>JAPYZP010010907.1:0-14412 GCA_030522985.1 Torymus sinensis
TTCCCTCGCACGTGGAGCTCTAAGAGGGGTGAGAGTGCTGAGTGCACATTCCTTCGTCATAAGCAAGCGATAACGTTCGTACTTTGTACGAATCTATCGCCCAAAAGAGTTATCATGGCGAAGAATATTTTAATATTTTAATCTTTAAATAGTGATAAAAAAAAACGAAAAAATGCGTCACTTAACACAATGCCTAAAATCCACATGTTTACAGTAAACAACGCATTCACTGAAAGTATTTATTTTATTACTACACCAAATGAACATTCTTGTTTTTTTCACTACTTTGAGTAATTTTTTAAATAATAAATGCATTATAAAAACCATTTGTATTAAAAACTAACTGACCCAAATTATTTAAAACTTCCACTAGCAAAACCTTCTTTTTAAAAATTATTACTTATGTCGTCTGTAGTATACTATTCACTGATTAGAATTTTTCCTTGATTTTTGACACTTTGGTCGCTCCTTGCATAATAATGCTTTATTTTGAGGGCATTTTATAATTTTTCTCTCACTTTTTTACTTATTATTATTCATTCTTATTATTTCAATATAAAAACGTCCATTTCATCCTTTCTGATTGGCATAAATAAACTGGTTGCTTTCCTACAGATACTTTAATGACCTGAAAATAATTACAAAAAATCAATCCTTTTATTTTAAAATAAAATAATTAAATTTATGTAAAAAACTACGTATCTGATTGTTTTGTTTCAAACATCAAAGATAAAACTTTCTCTTGCCGTGATAAACAAAATCGCAGATTTACAGCTGCTACAGCTACTGCAAAATAACCTGACCTAATTCAGGGCAGCTGTGAGATCAGCTTTTTGAAATGTTTGTCCACCAATCGGAAACGTATTTGATTCGCTCGCTTTTTCTCTCTCTATTTCTCACATATAGTATACCGTTAGAATGTTTACTAATTTGTCTACAGTAAGTAGTGTATGTATATTTCTTTGTTAAGAAGAAAAAATTGTTTTTATAAGAACAACTATAGATAGATAGTTACATATTGTATTATATTCACTATTATTATCTGATAACCTGAATGTTATTAACTTATATGAAAACTATGTTCAAATTATATAGTAATTAGTAATATGGAAAAAGATACTTATCTAAGAATATTCAGCTTATAAGTTAATCTTTGTGAATAATATTTTGTTTATTATAGATTATAGCTATTTTAGATGATTTAGTAATTATTATAGTATAATAAATTAGATAGTAAATATGATTAAGGAGGATAGATGTTAAGAATTTTATTCTACGATAATATAGAGTCAGTATTTATTATGATTTTTTACAAATAAATGGATGAAAATCTATGCAATAACATTTAAAACATTTGCATGCTGTACACCAAGAAATCGAGCAGATGCTGGCATATCACAGCTGCAAATTTTCTGCCTTGTATCTTCAGGAAAACAGATTTGTTTTGTATTTTGAAATACTTCTCTGTTTGGCGATAGTCCAGAAGCATACCATGCATATTTGAGCAAATTAGAGAATGCTGGAGCAGAAAACTGGTTATGAACTAAAGCATGTTTTTTCATAGCATCGTTTCTGGAATTGATTTGACTCTGATTTTGTAATTGTTTTATAAAGTATTTTAGTTGAATGATACGAATACACATCACGAGGCTGAACTAGTGGTGTAGTGCCAGGAGGAATAATTTTTAATGTACATGTTCTTTCAGAGTTTTCATTCAAGAATTTCTCAAATGGATCTTGATTCTCATGGCCTGACCAGCTATCCAACAATAATAAAAAATCGTTGTCTGCCACATATATTTTAAAAATATTATCCAAATACTGTTCAAATAAAGATGAGGACAACTTACCAGATTTTGAACACGTAACAAAAATGTTACCATACTGACTTGACAATTGATCAACTTTCTTTTGTACTTGTTGGCCACATTTTCCTGCAGTTTCTTGCAAACATATAAACACTATTGGAAGTAATTTCCCGGAAGCTGCTAATGTGTACTATTAACATATCCAATATGCACTTCAATTCTTTTCTGCCCACGAATTACTAAGGTACGACTTGCATTGGTTCTATATTCACATTCAGTTTGATCTGTATTCAACACATAATTCAAATTGTACCATGGAACTATAGACAAATAATCTTGTCTAAAATTTTCTGCTTCGTTTTCTAATTTTTCTAAAGATTTTTTTTCTGCAGGTTTTATATAACGTGTAACCTTCCTTTGTCTAATCCGGAATTTTTATTTGAATAATGTAACCCATGCGGAAGAGGCAAAAAATTTAAAATCCTCAGATAAATGCTGCCTAGCTCCTTGCATGGCCCACTCTTGCAGATTTCTGGTTGTAATATGGGAATTTCTTTGTAATGCCTTGTTAAAACGATCCAGTGTCCATTTTGTTATAGCATTCAATTTGTCATAACGAGTCCCACCATTTTCAATCTGTTTTTTCCATCGTATTGCTCTTTCACCATTACTATGGAATGAAGCAAGCTTCCACTTTGAGTGCTCAATTTTCAAATTGCACATTTTAATTTTAAATTCCATTGAAATTGGCGTAAATTTACACTTTTTTTCTTCAGGTTCATAAAATGATTGGTTGGATTGATTCGATGATGAATAACTTGAAGATTGACTAGATGTGTTTGATGCCGTTTGACTTGACTTCTGACTGGATTGATTTGACACCGCCTGCCTTAGATCTTCATTTGATTAATTGGGTTCTATTGGAATGAACATACGATCAGCAATTAAAATCATAACCTTTTTTCATGAGTAAAGCAATAATAGCAACAATATTCATTACAGATTGAGAAAGTGAAAATATTTTATAATTAAAATTGGAAAGCCATTAACTATATGTAATGAAACTGAAAATAATATGAACCAAAAATTCTTGAAACATTTTTCTAGTTTTAAAAGTTAGTAGTAGTAGTTTTATTGTAAAATATAAGATATAGAAACACGTATAGTTTTAAAAGATAAGTACATTAGTTATTATAAATAATTAAATTGCTACAAAATATTACAAAGATTTTTATAAAATGTTTAAATTAAATGGAACAATTAAAAAAAAAACGAATCTTTGAGATTATTATTTTTACTTTCTCAAAATACTAGTTAATGTCTGACTTTACAAATAATTTTGTTATTGAAGGTTCATAAGTTGAAAAAATATCTGATAAAGTAACCATTTTTAAATATTTACCTAATATACAAGATTCCATTTGTTCATCGCAAAATTCGTTCATATCGTTAGTAAAGTTATCAAAATGGAAATCACTTTCTACATATATTTCATCCAAATCACCAAAATCAATTTCATCAATGAATTTTATAAAATAATCGCTCATTTCTTTTCCTAATATAGATGCATATAATGACCTATTGCTATTTTCGGTGCTTTGCATATAATTGAATTCATTCATGATTTTGAAGTATATATGTAGACTGTCAGAAACTAATTTATCAATAGCTTCTGTATTACTTTGATTGCCATACATTTCGGTTCTTTTCTATAATAAAAATTTTACTAAAGACAAATAAATGTTTTTTAGGCCAATAATTGTCAGTTAACTTTTCTTCAATCTTGAAAAAGCTGTTAGAAAAACTTGCATTTTCAAATTTTCAGTTTCAATATCTATCTTCTGTTTGGTGGACCAATTTGAAACAAAAGCGTACTACAAGAGTATAGCACGTACACGTATTACAAAAATAAAAAAAAAATATCGAACATATTTGAATTTGTTCCACGTTTGATATTTAACACATCACTTTTGATATTTAACACATCAATTTTGATATTTACATTCATTTTTCTAGTAAGAGTTTGAATACCTGCGTGTGTACTGGAATCGATTTTCCAAAACTAATCACGTAATTATTAAATATCTTTTTTATTACCATCGTTAATTGTGTTTGCCTTTTGTATCAAATTTTCCGATTGGTGGACTAATTCAGCGCATGTATAGCAGCGCGTATTTCAAAAATAAAGAAAAACCTCGAACAAATTTATATTTAGCAAATTCAAATTTGCAATATAAGTTTTATCAAGAGAGAGATAAAGAGAAAGAGAAAGAGAGAGAATGAAATAGATAGTTTTTCGACTAGTGGACAAACAATTCAAAAAGCCCGTCTCACAGCTGCCCTGACATCGGAAATTAGGTCAGGTTAGGTGCAGTAGCAGTAGCAGCTGTTAATCTGCGGTTTTGTTTATCACGGCAAGAGAAAGTTTTTATTAGAATAAATTTTAAATCGAGTTGACGCTAGCTAATCATAAAATCTCAAAAAAGAGAATTTATCTTTATTTTTTGCTCTCGTCCACCGGATCTGGTGGATGTCCCGAGCATACAAAATAAGGTGTTCCGTCCTGGCTTCTGGATTGGACTCATCAGTGATGATCCAGTAGCCGTCATCAGACACCTGCCGCAAGGTGTTTATGCAGCTTACTAGAAAGTTTTTATCTTTGAAGTTTGAAACAAAACAATCAGATACGTAGGTTTTTACATAAATTTAATTATTTTATTTTAAAATAAAAGGATTGATTTTTTGTAATTATTTTCAGGTCATTAAAGAATCAGTAGGAAAGCAGCCAGTATATTTATGCCAATAAGAAAGGATGAAATGGAAGTTTTTATATTAAAATAATAAGAATGAATAATAATAAGTCAAAAAGTGAGAGAAAAATTATAAAATGCCCTGAAAATAAAGAATTATTATGCAAGGAGCGACCAATGTGTCAAAGATCAAGAAAATAGAAGGTTTTGCTAGTGGAAGTCAGTGGCTGCTGTACTACAGCAGCCGCTGTCATTGCTGGGAACGCCGGGAGCCTGCAGGCACTGCGATTGTTTGTATCGCACAAGCGCGCTCGCACGATCGCCGCACATGGGTATGACAGGCTAGCAGCCGTCAGCTGTGGCAATAGAACTTACTTCGCGCGGCCGCTGATGCTTGCGGCGCTAACGTCAAGGCGCGAAGGCAGAAAATCTGCTCCTCTCCCTTTCGCCGTGTTAGTGTATTTGTGTGCGCTCGTCGCCGCAAGTATTTTTTGTAATTGAAATTGTATACATCATCTATAGTTAGGGATTCCCGCGAACATTATTTATTTTCCCCTGTAGTAAACGTTTCACGCTACTCGTCACGAGAACGGCTAGCAACCACTTTTCGATAAAATTGAATAAAGTTGACAATAACTAGTTATTTGTTTTGTAATTATTTTGTACGATGTTCTTTTGTACAATCAAATTCTAATTATATAAACCCTTAAAAACGATTTTAAATGCTGAAATGTATGCACATAAATGTGCTGATATTTGGCTATTACTTTATAGGATTTTACTTGATAAAAGAATCTTAAATCCAGAAGTTGTAAGTAGCATTAAAACAAAACTTTCTTCCATTTACAATTTTTATGTATAATTCATTCTTGTTTAAGATTGACTGAAAGTTATGAAAATAAAATGTTATAAATTTCATGATTGTAAAATTATAAGGTTCTCCTGAGTATTGCGGTCGTGCCTATTATGTAAAAACGAAGTTTATACATAGGGAGCGGGTGGGCGACGAGCGAAGCGAGGAGCAGATGGACATGGCCGGGGGGGGGGGGGGGTTGGGGTGCCGAAGGCACGCAGGGGGGGCCAGCCCCCTAGTTATATATTGGAACTACTTCCGCCACTTTCAGTGCATCTGGTCATATTGACTTTTCTATGCAGAGAGTGAATATATGTGCCAACGTATCTGCTATGAGACTATCTAGCATTTTGAGTGTTTTGGAATTTATTTTATCAACTCCACCATTTTTCAGCTTCACGTTATCTATAATTTTTTGAACTTTTATAAATATTGTTTTATTATTCATTATTCGTAGTTTTATTGATCTATTTACGAGTGCTGTAATTCTATTGCTCATTTCTTCACCTAGTCTGCAGTAAAATGATCGTATTTATATTTTCTTTTCCTTTTTTGCCAAGTTTCGAGTTTATAACTATCCAAAATTGTCTTAGGTTGCTACTATTTCTATCAATTATAGTTTTATCATGTTTTAGTTTAGCAGTTTTCATCACTTTATCTAAGATTTTAACATAGTTTTTGTATTCTGCCTTTAATGTCACATTATCGGGATTTTGTTTTAGTTTTTTATGTAAAATTTCCTTTTTTTTTGCATGACTTAATTATTGCATTTGTGATCCAGTCTTTTCTTGGAGATTTTTTCGATTTATTCTTACTCTTTTTAACATATTTAGCATTTTCTATACATTATTGAATATCTTTTATTAATGAATTTATTGCTACGTTTGGATCACACTCTAATTTCTGTTTAGTCCAGTTAGTTAATTTAGCTGTGTAAAGTAATTTTTGATAATTAAGACCATATTTAATTTATTTAGTTTCATGAGTTTTTGTTAGAGATTGCTTATTTAATTTTTAGTAGTGGGTAACTAAAGTTTTAGTATCGATCGTTTCAGTTTTTATGAAAATATTGTCAATACATGATCCATTTTCTGTAGTTAAATTATACGGTCTAGTTCTGCTCGTGAAGCCTGGAAAATAGCCTTTTTCAAGTAGGTTGTTTAAGAAATCCTGACTAATTATATTATAATCAAGAATGTTAATATTGAAATTTCCAATTATTAAGTGATTTTTGTCGTTTCTTTTATTATGTAGGTAAGTCTTGAAATTCATATTAAATTCGATACTTTTAATATCATGACGTCTCTACATGGCTGATATTTCAAGGGTAGTGTTAATAAACTGTTAGTGTTTAATAAAATGATTGTGTTTATGATTTTTAATCTACCGATTTCAACGATTTCTGTTGTATGTGTAATTGATTTTTTAATATATACAACTACGGCATCACTTTTATTAATTTTGCTTTGGTTATAGTATAAATTATATTCTTTTATTTTAAAATATTGGGGACATTCCATTTTTCATGCTTCAGAGCACACAATAATATATGGTTTAATCTGAAGACTCTTAATAAGTATTTAGAGTTTTTCAAAATTAGTATTCAGACTTCTTATATTTAGATATAGAATCAAACTGACCTTAGCAGTTCTTTGATTATTAAGAGTTTTATGATCCCTGTACGACCCTTCTGGCTGTATTCTGTCTTCAGAGTTCAGATGTTGTTCCATTATGATGTCCGTTGCGGTGTGATTGGTGTCATATCTCTAGTCTGCTTAGCTGCGATGTTCTCGTTGATTGAGATTGACCGTAGCGAAATCGGGGATAAGTTGGAAGTCCCCTTTACTATAGGTTGATATCGATAGTCATCTACTTTACCAACATGTCTGTATCGTGGGCTTGATGATGTAGTCAGTAGCGTCAACTAACTTCTGAAACTTGCCTTGCAAAGTTTTGTAAGCGTGGCTATCCGTAGCGAAGTGTTTGGTATCATAATGCGTGCCATATTTCGTATTTGTATAGTAGCAGTTGTGCATTAATTTTTCATTTCACCACTAGAATTTATTGTTTCATGATTTCCAGCGCACTTTAGACACCCAGGCTCATTTTTGCACTTTAATGTACTATGACCGTGTCTTCCACATTTTCGACACGGAGCAACGTTTATTATGTCAAACACTTTACAGTTTTGATATGCTACGAAAATTCTGTTATTATTTTCCTTTATGTATTTGTGCATTTCAGGAGTTACTTTGAGGATTACTGATTGTAACTTAGTTTTTTCATTAGTGTACGAGTGTAGAATATTACATTTCTTATCAAAATTTATAAAATTTCTCAAGTTAATATCTTCTTCAAGAGCTTCATTGTCCAGCTGTTCGATATTATTTATGCCAGTCACTCTAACTTTGGGATATAAAACTTGTTCTTTTGTGCACTTCACAAATGTTTTTTACTTCACTACTTTTTAATAAAAGAATCGCTGTGTCTACGCTTTCTTCCTTTAGGCAGGTTATAATTAGTTCGTCTTTGTTTTTCTTGTAAATTTTGTTTGCCTGAATTGTTTTTTCATTAATTAAACAACGAATACAGAAAGCTCCATATTTCTCATTGTTTCTTCTTTCATTGTTTTTTTTTTATGACCATTTTAGGTACACTTTTTGTTTTGGGTTTTTCATTTGTCACTATGTCTGCATAAGTGCTTCTAGTTAGATTACCTCGAGTATTTAGTTTCTGCGTTAATAAGTCATTTTTATCTAGTAGTTCTTCATTCAGCTGCTTGAGTATGTTATTTTTGTCATCCAGTTCTGAGTTTAGTTTTTTTAACAGTTATGTTTCTATTCTGAAGCTATCCATGCCATCGTTTCCTCCTAGTATTGTTTTATTGAGAATTTTCTGTGTCTCATCGTGGATTTCTTCTAGTAGGTCGTTTCTTATCGTATTTTTCGCTTCGATTTTGATCTGTGCGACAATGGTTCTAAGCTCTTTACTCAACATATGGTCAACTTTTGAGGTTAAGTCCAAGTCCTCATGCTCTTGACAACTTATAAAAGTATCACTAATTCGTTTTGCACCATTTATGTATTTAATGTGTCCCACATGATAAGATATTCTAGATAACATTTAATATATTTTAAAAGTAATTGATTAATATCTAGTATATCTATCTTCTAATAGGTCGTTTCTTATCGTATTTTTCGCTTCGATTTTGATCTATGCGATAATGGTTCTAACCTCTTTACTCAACATATAGTCAAATTTTGAGGTTAAGTCCAAGTCCTCATGCTCTTGACAAATTATAAACGTATTACTAATTTGTATTGCACCATTTACGTATTTAATGTGCCGCAAATGATCAGATATTCTAGATTACATTTAATATATTTTAAAAGTAATTGATTAATGCAACAACATATAAGATTAACAGGGGTTGGCGAGCGGAGCGAGCAGGGGGCGAAGCCCCACTAGTATATATATAATTAGAAGCAATAGTAGAGTTTATTATATAGATATTATTAAAAAACAATAAGTAATTTCATCTTCAGGTAAAGGTAATATATGGGTTGAACAGTGACAGAGACTCTATATAATATATAAAGATATAAAAAGTCTAGCATTTCCATGCCACGCAAGTGGTAGATAGATAGTTGTGTTTTTTCTCTATTCCTGTGTTATAAAACTTGTAAAATTTTGAAGTATAATTTTGGTCCTCTTAAATAACTAATAAATACTAATAAAACTATTAAATTGGGTTCTATTAATAACTTATCTATTTTTTTTTATTTTTATACTTAGTGAATTAACATAAATTTTAAGCTTGAAATTCATTTTAAGCTTTTAAACTTCATATGAATTTCAAAGGTCGCTCAAAGTATAACGCTAAAAATATTAATTTTGAAGGTCGCGGAAAGCAGACCGTTTTTAAATAATTTCTGAAGGTCACTCAAATCGATACCGTTATTGAACTCTAAAAGTAACTCCATTTTGAAGGTTAAGCAAAAATCTGTTTGTAGGTCAGTGAAAATATATTAATGTTAAAGGTTGTTGAAAGCTAATCAATTTTAGACGTCTGATAAGCAGACCGATATTTAAGGTAGCTGATAGCAGACCGATTTTAAAAACAGTTTTTAATAAAATCGCTAATCGCAGACTAATTTTTAAGACATTTATTAATACATTTTCCTTCTTTTAATGTAAAAGTCAATGAAAGTAGACGAATTTTGGAGCGGCAGAGGTACGTTTCGTGCAACAGCGTCACGAATTTATGAATGCAGCAGCTCGAAATCGTTGTTATGAACTACACCAGCGTCACTGCAGCCTCATTCAAGGACTACACTGAGAAAACTCTGGCACATCAGACGCCTGGATACGTACGTCTAACACACCAAACAAAAGACGTATTTCGTGATTAAATTTGGCACGTCTGTTGCCCCGCAACGGCACTACTGATACCCCCTGATGGCACTTCTGCTATACCTCAGCCGAACTGAGGTTAGGTTTTTCCGACATCAGCATGTATATCTTGTCAAAAGTGGGAGACATGCTATGCCTAATTGAGGGAGCGCTCTTGTACTACCATACAGACATATTATGTGCCAGAGTTTTTTCAGTGTATGCAAATTTGAAAATTGAAAAATTTTGAAAAAATTCAAAATTTTCAAATTCTTAAACAATTATAACTCGGGAACGGTTGCATATTTTGTTCTAAAATTATATGGCTGTGTTTTGGGGGTAATTTGGAACCAGTAAACAAATTTTGAGAAATTTTAAGATTTTGACGGGAACAGTTGACCTGAAACGTATTTTCCGTGACTCGAACCAAACCAACAGTAACTATTTCCCTATTTTCTTATCAATAGCGATACTCTACCGCGGCCAGAAACTCCGTTGTCGAACAGGGGGAGGGGGGGGGGGGGGGTTCAAAACCCCAGCAACAACAATATTGAAAATTGCTTGTGACAAGACAGTAATTTTAATGATCACCATCGGCAATAACATTTTACTCATTAATGAGACCTGAAAGAAGATTTGATTTGGGACAACACGGGAAACAACACTCGCTAATAACAAAATTCTACCAATTATTATTTATTTGTTAATTTATTGAACTTAAGAAGGCCGTTATGACGGTCGCGTTTACGACGGTTCTTCTGGCTTCCTCAAGATAGCTGCCGCCGGCAGCGTCTGTAACGTCTGTCTCCAAACCTGTTGAATGAAATACCACAATCTCGATAATGCTCGATATTCCCCTCGCAGTCAGCTACTGCGGGAGTAACTATGGAGCTGCTAGTATTTCCTGGTACTACACCACCGGACTCGACCATGTATTACTCGATTTAATCCCATGCAATGACACTCCAATTTCCTTCAACCACCTATATCACAATCTTTTCTTGACTCGAGACTACTTACTTGCTATGACACTAACTCTTTAACTACCAATTACTTCTACTTTTATCAAAACTATAACTCGAGCTGTTCCTGGTTGCCGGTTAATATTCCAAGTGATTATGGCTCCTCTAATATCGACTCCTTCGTCTCTATCCCCTCCCTGCTCCCCTTTACTGTTCATTGGTTCTCTGTTTTATTCTTGTCCGATATTCCACGGTTGTCCATGATTCTATGGGACGTAGAGTCATGATAGGTCCGTGTACTAGAGCACGTGGCCTCTATCATGACCGTCGCTCCGCCCGTCGGCTGGCTATCGCGCCGCGCTTTCCATCTATTGCTATCATGTCTCTATGCTCGCGAGCGTGCCTCCCGCTCCTTCTCCTGCTACCTTTATCCCCACGCACACCTCTCTATCACTGTTCCGCGGTCACCTGCCTGGTTTCCCTCTCTGCCGCTCTCTCTCTCCCGACGCGCACCTATCTATTGCTGCTGCTCGACTGCCCGTCTCGCGCTAATACTCTCTCTCTCTCGCTCCCACCATCTCTCCTGCGCGAGTGAGCTGCGTGGCGCTCTGACCGCGCCTGCTGCGCTATTGTCTACTTCGCGCTCTCCTGTTATTGCTCTCGACACCACTCACCGCGTGGCACGACCCTGTCGCGTGCCTGTTCGCTCTATCCCTCCCACCCCACTTTTTCCTCTTTATCGTGTGCGCCTTGGCGCTCGACCCGGCCGAAGTGCTAGTGTGTGTGCGGGAGCGTGTGCTTTGCGTGCCTGGCATGCCTATAGTGGCTATGTGTGTGGGTGCACGTGATTCTGTGCTCCCGACGCTGAGCCTGCTGCTGCATGTGACTCCGTCACAGCATGTATAATGAACAAAGGCATATATATTATGTAATATACTTACATAACTTATAAGGCACCTGCTGCATACGAATCATCCTGGAGCACCTCTCTAGCTTGTCTTCTCATCATGCAAACATCCTTGGTGTTGGCTTCAGTCATCTTTTCTGTAGATGTAGGTCTGAATTTGTCGCTTGATTCCATCCATTGACTGCAGTCGATCCAGGAGTGCATTCAAACTTTTTCACGATATTTAGAATACGTTTTTTCTTGGTTGAAGCATGTTACACCTATTTCCAAGACCTTCAAGCCATCAAATAATGTTTTTGGAACTATTTTCCACACGTAGCTGTTGAAACTGTCATTAGAGTTTTGCGTAAAACCTCCAAGACACTTCAGGAGAAGATCTGGACTTGATAAGTCTTCATAAATTGGTTTCACTTGATTCATGATGGCCAGTGGAATGGATTCTTTATGTTTAAAACTGTTGAGTTTTCTGTTGGCCTTTGCTTTTTCCCATTTACACCAGCTGGTAAGTTCTGATGGGCAGAATTGATGTTAAGGACTCTGATCAGTAGACAACTGATGGTAAAATGTACCCAAAATAGTATTTCGCATATCATTGACAGAATCTGAATGATCTCTCATCGCCTTTCCATAATCGGAGGATAAGTTTCCTATCACCTGCCCTGTCAAGCGACCTTTTCTACCCATTGGTTTTCCATCTGAAGTTTCTTAAACGAGTACTCATCCTCTTCTGGACATGCCCAATGCACTTTATCTTCTTTACTTGTAGTTTGTCACCATAGAGATCCGCTTCTGACACAGACTTCAACACTTTAGAGTCACCATCACCGATGTAATAATCATACTTTACTGCATATTTTTCATCAGATAGTGAGAATATTTCCTTTATACCCTCTACTTTCATTTTCCCAGCAGAGCCTTGATGATTGGCCGTGCAATTTGATTCGTGCTCTTCATACCATTCTTCATATTCCACTGTTCCCTTCTTTTTCTCCCAAACTGAGCAAGGTTTACATAATCTATTTTTAAGAGTAACGTCCGAAACCCTGCCAGATCTCTTGCCAATAATTCTGGCGACACCTTGTAAAGAAGGAAAGCCTCCCTTGTTCCTGTAAATCATCCTTTGGCATCTCTTTTTTAATTTTTAATCACTATTTTTATATTTCAGAAAGTACACGACTATATAAACACAATACTTATACTGTGCAAAAAAATACACGTACCTCCAATTACACAAAAAGAATACTTCTTACGTAAAAAGCGACGTAAAATGAATCTAAGATATCCGAGTATTCCATTCAGCTGACACTTGTGTTTACCAAAATTAAAGCGCTAAAAGTAGGATACCGTGTCAAATGCTTACATATCCCTGCTAAAAATAATCTTATGATTTATTCCGAGATTAGTCATGTATTCAATCACATTTCAAATCACATGCGTAATCATATAACGATTACCATGATAAAATACAGCTGATGAATCACCTTTTCGTTACTTGATTCTTTTATTATATATTTCTCTAAAGAAACACTTGTAGAATATTTCCCAAATTGTTTTAAAGCATTATCTATTTTTGTTTTGAGAATATGCACAGAACACTGATGTAGCTTTTAATTTATTTTTTGTGTAAATTAAATTTTTCCCCTTGTATAGATAATATTTGTATAATTTTACATTGATTTATTCAATTTCTTTTTCATTTTTCTGTTTTTAATATATTTAAAGCTTTCATACATATCTATATTGTAACGGGGTGTAATGTGCATGTAAAGCGACGGCTAGAAGCCGTTGCGCGAGGCGGATTTGCCGATGAACGGCGCAGCACCGAGTATAGGCGTGAGCACTCTCGTGCAGGTCCACGCTGTCTTCTTGCTCGCGGCTCGCGTCCGTCGGCTGCCGTCGGCTCCTCTCGTCGGTAGCCGTCGCGCACTCACCTGTGCTACAACCCGCGACTTCGTCGTCGCGGTCTCTCCGAGCGTGTCAGCTCTGCATGTGCGTCGTCGCGCACTCACCCGTGGAGGCGGCCGTATTCTTTCCGCCAGAGCACATGAAATAGGGAAGGGCAATCGCGCAAAAGACTCGACTCTGTGTTTACAGTAAAACAAACTAACAAGGGGATACCGGAGTCTTCGGGTCATGGATTTGGCTAAGGCAGGGATGAACCAACTTGTTTTGTCACAAAATGAAGGAAAACCATGTACATTTTGTCAAATGGGCCTTAGATATTTAATAGTTACAGCTTAAAGCTCCATTTTTTGCAATATTTTGTTAATTTTCCATATATATGGTCTGTCCGTATTTTTGCTTCCTCCTAGAGGAAGCTTTGTGAGTTGTTGTAAAAACATGTTATAATTGTGTTGAGAGTTGTTAGGAATCAAAATACATTGTTTTTGAAAAATGTCTGTATGGATGTGTGTGTGTGTGTGTGTGTGTGTGTGTGTTTCTTTTTTTCCGAGGCGACGGGGAACTGCTTTAGGCACCATAAAGAGAAGCGTGTCTCCCCGTGTGTAGGACTCTCCTGATGTTGACATGTCACGATTTACCCACTAAAACCTCGCCGCCGTATACTGCCACAGTGGAAACGCCGCAAGGCATTACTTTGCGGTGGCAGTTGTTGCCTCCGAGGACCTTCCTAGCGCCACCCGGCGCCACTTCATCCGTCAGTGCTATTCACACCTCTTCTCTCTTCTGCCCTCCGAATGGAGTTCAACCTTTCAACGATGGATGTGGCGAATATAACCAC
>JAPYZP010010916.1:0-14251 GCA_030522985.1 Torymus sinensis
TTCTCAAAGGCTTTTTAGCAAATAAACACTCAGAAAAGTTGCCAAAAATACTTGATGTTTGTACTGATTTCACGCCACGTTTTCTCCAATAATTATGATTTCCGATAATATAAATATACAACACAACCAATCCGCAGATTAAAAAACCGATACTGTAAAGTACCCAAAAAATTATAGCTGACAACATCTTTAATTTAATTTAATTATAAATTATATTTCAGAAAGATGAAATCTTATTTGTCTATTTTCAAACAATACGTTCCATTTCGTCTCTTGCACTACTTAGCATAGTACTCACGCGGCAGACGACTTCGCACTGATGACAATCAGACTGGCTTACACATTACGAATGATAAGCGCACATTTTTGTGTCAATAAGACTTCTATCTTTTAAGATTGATAAACTATAAATGAAACTGCATTACGTACAGACGTGAATATTGTCAATTTTATTGCATGTACAAAAATTGAAATTTTATTTAATAAACTTATGCTTTATACGTATATTGATGTTTATTGATATTTTTTCTATTCACGTAAGAAATACATAAATTATAAATATTATATACATATAACCAACAGAATTTTTTTACAAACATTTAATAGCCAAAATAGATAAATAAATTAACTGTATTTCATATTTTCATGCAGCAGTACATATAACTTAAAAGTAAATTTTATACAAGATTTTGAACCAAAACATTTTATGATTTCAAATTTAGAATTGAATAACTATTTTATTTTTATTTTCTTACAATTCACACCACGTGTACTCATGATTAGAATTCTTATCAATATTCGTATTAATTAGGATATTTACATTTACTTCACACTGATATATGTTCATGAATCAATGTTCCTCTCATAAAAGAATGATGACGGAAACGTGAATCCGAAATAAAACTTTCACTGTTGGTTCAGTCCATTTAAAAGTAGTCTTTGATTGGTCGTAGCAGACGTACTCACCTATTATAGCTGTGTTACATATTGTGAGTCTCATCCTCCTTTTAAAAAATGATGACGGAAAAGTGAAACAAATGTTTGTAATTGACTTATTCGTATATATTCTCGAATACTTCCAAAATATTAACTTCAAAAATTTTAATTAATTATAAAATATAATTGAATTATAAGAAGTAAATCAGTAATTGCAAAAGTTGCGTAATTCAAATATAAGAATTAATATAAGGATTAATCAAAATATAAGAAGTTGAGACTTATCATTTAGCAAATTTAAAATTTGAAATTAGAATTATGGAGCAAATAAAAATGATGCGCGCGAAGCGCACGTGATCTTGCTAGTCATAGATAAAGCATAGATAAAGTTTGATTTATACTTCGACCGGTATTTAGCGAATTATCGCAACTAAACCACTTTAATATGCCTATAATGCAACACTGAAAATCTTTTCAAATAAAAGTAACTTTAATGTTGTTAACTTATCACATTTTTTCAGGACCTTTACTAAAAAAATATATTTGATAAAAATTTATGATTTTAAAATATAATTCTTCTTTGTCATAACCAAAATTGTTCACTAATTTGCGGCCATTTTGCTTTCAGCGATCGGATACAATCATATTACACCTAACGCTCCAGAGACAGCCACGTTGTCCGCTGTGCCTTCGTAAAGATGGACGTCGAGACGGGGGCCATTCTGACCCTGCAGATCCTTGCGCTGTGCTCGATCGTTGCTGCCCTGCTCGCCTATTTGATGCGCCAGTCGCGCAACGCCACTGATGAGTTCGAGATGCGCAGCAAGCGCCACGTCCTTGTCACCAGCTGCGACACCTGCATCGGCCTGCAATTCGCCCTCGCGCTTTCCGAAGCCGGCTATAAGGTATACGACAGGCAAAAAAACAATGCGAGGATTAAACGCAGCTGGCGCGCAGCTGTAAATCTCCGCGCTGCATCGATATATCGATAATTCGCGGGTGCGCGAGTCGTAAAAGGTGTACGCATACGGGGCGCGTATGCAAATGGAACGAGATTTTATACGCACGGAAAGTGGCTTCCCGTGTCTCGCTGCAGCCTGATGCAACAGAATCGCGCTTTCGCGCGCGTGTATCTATATCGAGGACGATTTTTGATTTCGAGCCGCGCTGTCAACTTTCTAAAGCACCGTATTCGATCCCAAAAAACTGAGTGCTTCATGTTTGAGTTCACAGTCGAGTTGTCATGTTACTGTTTTCGTGGTTTCGACATATGTAGCGCCAGTTTCGTTCGTTTTATCATATATAATCTTTATAGATATTAATTGACGTCTTGTATGTGGGTAAATTATCTGATGTTTAATTGGTAAAATATCTTAATTCTTAAAGTGAGCTTACTTACGGAATCTTCTTTTGGGGAATAAAAATATACCAGATGAGAGTGCAACCCAGAAAGTGAATGTCAAGAGATACATTAGGATAATAGAATTAGTAGTACACTACTATAATGAATTAACCGAACTTTGTCAAGAAAGTGAGACACCAAATTGTGCCAGTACAGGCACTGCAATTCATTGAATAAATTTAAAAGAACTCTATTGTTTAAAAAGCTAAATAACTAGAGGAAAAGTCCTCGTTCACATGAACTTAGCAGTAAATATATTCTTCAGAGATTGACATCAGTCCAATTGACTGAAAATCAGTTATAAGTATACCAAATCAACTGAAACATTCAGTGAATACTAAAATTTCACTGATACAAATTTAGAGAGTAGCTAGCTCGTGATGTTCAAAAATAAAGTAAAAAAATTTGGCCATTTGGAATTATTTTTCACAGTTGAAAGAGAGAGTTTTATTACACAAAAATCCTAGTTTGCAATTAGTACGTCCCGTTTGGCATGATGTGATCGAGCATTTGATAATAAATGGAAAGCTTAAAAATATGTAATGAGGGAAGTTATATAAATAGTTATAATAAATCCGGAAAATCTACGCAGTTTAAATAAGTATTTTTTAAATAAGTTATAGCGATAAATCCTTTGATATATTATAATATAGATTTTAGTTGATCTGTTCATATTTTTAACCCAATATAGTTTAAAATAATCGCTATTTTTCCAATTCTTTTAATTCTTGAAAAATATAAAATCATAGTTTAATTACTCTATCTCTTTTTTAATTTATTAGTCATTTGGTCAATTTTTATTTTGTTCTTTTCACTTATGAATTAAATGTAAGTTACTGACCACTGTAAGATCAAAGAGTGTATACTAATTTATAATATAGAAGGAAATGTGAATCATGAATTGGACTTTCTCTAAATTCAACACCATTGGCGCTATTAAAATGCTGTCATTAAAGCAAAAGCCATTATTTAAGCGCCACTATTAATTTCTGGCGGAAAAATTGATGGCAAGCAATAAAAAGGTTCAGCGGAACACAGTAGTTTGTAGTTAGGAGAAATAAAAATGTTATGCAGAGGGGTGGGAGGGGTAATAATTGCGTACCCCTAGGTGATAATTTCCGTAAGCAGATTTTGCTGAAAAGGGGACAGTATGAGCCAGCGCGTCAACGTCACCGCGTGTGCACTCCCGCGCATCTTGTCCTCGTAAAGTTTTACGGCGGTGGCGAGTGGAAGAGAAAGAGGAACGAGTGGGGGGTCGGATGGAGTGTAAGAATGATAATTTTTGCTGCAGCTGAATAACAATGAACGTCATAAACTTCCTTATTCAGAGGACACGACGCAGCGGGCGCGACGTCGGGGTAATTTGTTTATTTTTTGCCGCGCTCCATTCCTCTTTTTATTAATAATAGAAGTCAGTGTAGCTCGTACCCACGCCACGTAAACAATCTTCCCGTGGTCTGAGATTGCGCTGTAAAAGTCGCGCAGAAGGGCCGCAGCAGCGGCAATGTCATTAACGCGAAGTGCATTAAAGGACCCTGCATAATTTCTAATGCGCATCGCGCCCGCACTCTTTCGAAATTATACGCAGCCGTGCGGGTATTAAGCCGCCGCCGTGGAAAGAGGCTTTGAGAGAAAGCGAGCGAGAGGAAGAGAGAGAGAAAGAGAGAGAGAGAGAGAGAGAGAGAGAGAGAGAGAGAGAGAGAGAGAGAGAGAGAGAGAGAGAGAGAGACGGGCTTTGACGCGAGTGCGTGTGCACCCCCCTCGGGAATTTTATTCCTTTGAAATAATACGGGCGAACGGTATCGAGTGCTCGCCAGATTCGTCTGTTCCGTTTCTTTTATGCCGTCTCAATACAGTATCCACATATCTGTACTCACGGTATTTTTACATCATCGATGCAGGTCTCCGTATTATCGGCTTATCTGCGCTCTTGTCGATCTATAGAAGTTTGTGAATCGTGAATACTTTTCGTTCGTGAAATATTAGCATTTACTATAGCTTATATAGTTGTATTGACTCTAATTGTCGTTTCATTGAAATACATAGGTTTTGATAGCTGTCATAAAAGTTGTCTAGCATAAATTTTCGAGAAAATAATAGCAACGGTGGAGGACTAAAATATAAGGTTTTCTATTGAAAAATAAGACAAAACCACAATGAATTATTTGTAACGTTTCGAAATGTGTATTTTTCCATTAATTTTTTTTTGGGGGGGGAGGTGTGTAAAATTATCTGAAAGATAGTTTCCAGTACTGAAAAGCTGATTTTCAATTCATATAAAATTTTTCGCAGCATTTAGAGCATGGAAAAGGAATTTAAATTCAGCAGTTGTATTCATATGTTTAAGTTTCGAATCTACGGATCCAAATTTCATGTATCTTAGATTCGCATATCTGATTTGATGGATATCCGGATTTTTTGAATAATTGAAATTTTTCCAGATACCTTGCTGTTTAATTATTTTATAACGGTTAACTTATTTTTTAATATGCAAATTTTGCTATTATTATTGAAAATTTTATTCTAAATAACTTTTGTCGGAGTATTTTTAGTGCTAGGATCAATAACAAGCCAGATATAAGCGCTAACTTGACCTGCAAAATTTAACTTACCATCTAAAACAGAAACCAGACTAGGTAGTCTTTTCCAAAAGTTTTTGTTGCTCTGAATCCGCATAGTGTAATTTGTTAGGTTTTCAAAATATCCTAACATAAAAAAGCAAAAAATGCTCGAAGTCTTGCCATGAATACTGATTACGGCAACGTTTCCTTTCGGAAACTCACGTTATCATCACAAAGTACTGTTCTTTCCCTTCAATTTTCCTTTTTTTTGGAATGCCCCAATAAGATTTTTTGCTGAGATATTGTAAAAAATAGAAATAAATATAGAAAAATGTAGGATTAATACGGTAGCTTCATACGCTACCGTACCAAAATGAAAATTGAATGGAAAATAAAATACTATGTGATAATATTTCCCAGTAGTCTTCATTTATGTCCGATCATGTCGAAAAACAGTTTCTTTTGAATTTTTAGGTTATCCAAATATCTCGAAAATCTTACATGATGGAACAATATTCTGTTACCAAATATGAATTCAGCAAAGGATATGGAAAACTCTAGCCTGATTTTTGTTTCAAAATTTTGCAAGTGGATGTCATCTAAAAAATAGAATCGTTTTTTTGTTAACTTGAAAAACAAGTTTCCGATTAATTACGGATTTAAGAATTTAGAGACGTAATATGACCTAGTTATACTAGCTATACTCGAGGTCACACTTCAAATTTCAGCAAACTGAAACTTACATCACAAAAAAATCTCTGAAATTACAGCTATAACAAATTACACCTCGCAATAATGTTTAATGTTTGTAAAAGTTAAAGATTTGTGGTTCACGGAATTTTATGTTTAACTTTCTTTAATGAAATGTTGATGAGATCTAGACATATATATCGATCTGACTATATCGATTTCTTTAAGCATTCTGTCCTCTTTTATTCCAAGGAATTCTAGAAAATACTTTCTCGCCTTATACCAACATTGTCGTATGCGTTTTCTCTGTTCTGTCTTCAAATAAGGCTTTTATTTTTCTGCGCATGATGGAAAGGTCAAATCAATATCTTATTTACAAACTATTTGTAATTTAATCTACCATCGATAATCTATGCCTCAGCTATACTTTCACGTTTCACCTAGTGCCTTAGAGAAAACCTTAGTTCTTTAGCTGACTACACTACGGTCGTCGCATATATTCCGAGGAATTTTTTTTTCAATTTATCTATTATATTTTTTTTAAAGTTCAATATTGTCAAAATAAGAAAGCCCTTACGAGGGTGTTTTGGGACGAAAATTAACCAAATTTCGTTCCAAAAATAAACAAAGGTGTCGTCGTTTTTTTTACCTCGAAACTATCTAGAATGATGCATTACAGGATTACGCAGGGCAACTGACTTTGTTCGTGGTGTAAATCGCTATACTTTTATTATATTAATTACTTTTACATGTTCTGCCGATAAAACAGTGTTATTATAGTGCGACACCCCTTTAAATTTTGATATTTTTTACTGCACATGGCTTATACGGATGTACGCAGCTTATACAATATTTCAAAATATTAATTACAGACTTTCATGTACAGATAGCGGGAATTCTCATATAATAATAAAAATTTTATTAAAATAATATTTTTCTATGTATAAATAGAAATTGCATAACTTTTTCAATAAATAATTCGTATTTTCTCTTTTTAGCGGTTTGTTTCATTGATGTAAAAAATGTTAAAAAAAATTTTCTCTGAAATATGATTTTTTAAATTCATAACATTTTTTTTTGCAAATTGAAGTATCAAAGACTCGTTACAAAGCTTCCTAAAAGAAATTTATTTGATAACAGGTATTCGCCGGCCTACTGGACCCATCGGGCAACTCGCACGCAACCAAGATTCTACACGCAGTCGAACAGCAGCGCGTCAGGGCCAAGGACCCCGCGACCGTTGAGGACTCACCCATAGTGACGGACGTTCGCGTGCCCGGTCAAATTGTTCCTGTGGAGCTCGACTCGACGCGGGAAGACAGCCTGCGTGCCTGCCTCGACGCTGTCCGGGCCAAACTTCCTGCGGGCGAGGACGGTAAGGTCTTCCTTCTTTTCTCTCCCCTTTCTCTCTCTCTCTCTCTTTCTTTCGCGTGCACAGCCCGTAAGTTTCTTTGAAAACTTCGTTGCGTGGGTCGCCGCGATCGGGTCGAGGTTGTATCGAAAAGTTCGCGCGTGACCGCGTACGGTCAGGGAAATTCGGCGGAAAGTTTTGCGACAACGTGGAGGCAATCCTTATTGGGGAAATTGGATTGCGGCGCTTGGAAGAATGCCGTGCGCGGCCTTTCTATCGGCAAAGGTTGTGAACTCGTTCTATAGAGACTATACCTTTTTACTAAAACAATCGAAAACACGTTCTATATTTACGAGCCGTCGTTGTATATTGATAGTTACGGGGCGGTGGACTGAGAAGCTAGATGAATTTTTATTTCTCTAACAATAATAATGCCTTCACCCTTTCATAAGATATCGAAATGTTTTAAACGGATGAAGACTATGCGTAAAAACAGTCACAGTATCTTAATAAACACAGTTTACACACAGATATTATCACGCTGATGCAAGATCAATTTTAATTATTATTACAAGCCTTTTCAGTTGTAATCACATTAATATTTGTATAAACGCTAAAGGGTGTGTATTTTAAATAAGTAGAGGAACATGATTTAAACAATATTCAATTAAGCCGTTGTTCTGAATAAAGCGTATTTTCGCTACAAAAGCCACTTTCTTACCCTCTGATACTTGTGCACAAAAAGGGTCGAGCCTCTCCAAAGTTCAGCGTCGAAAGGCCCTCGAAAGAAGCCCTCTCGTCTTAAAACGGTGCGGCCTCCGGCAGCGCGCCGGCGGGGGGCGCATTGCATAATCGGGGCGACAGAGCGGCGGCGGCGGCGGCGACGGCGGCGGCGCAGCGCAGTGGGCTCGGGAGCAGGGGCGCCGCGCCTGCGCTCGCGCTTTTGTAACAAAACTCGAAACTGATTAACGGAGTTGCGCGCTTGCGACTCCCGCACCTTCCGCGGGCTCAATCGTTACAATTGCCGCGTTATACCCATTGCCTTCATCAAAGCATTCCGGTGAACCGCGCGCTATAAATCGTTAAGACCCAGGCCCGAGATAGAGATAGAGGTAGAGAGAGAGAGAGAGAGAGAGAGAGAGAGAGAGAGAGGAGGTCGGGAAAATCGCGAGAGCGGCTCGCGCCGCGAGCTTACCCGACTAAACTAATAACCTTAGTTCGAATCACTTTCCGCCGGGGGCTCGCAAGGGGGAGTGGCAGAGCCAACTCACGCGAACTATGGTCGCGATTTGCCTTCCCCGAGTTGCTATTAGATTCCCCGATGCGGGCGAGGCCTAAAGCTCGATGGGAGAGAGAGAAAGGTGTAACGAATTAACCCTTGAATGGACGGATCGGCCAGAGCTTTTAGCGAACTTTTAGCTGAAAGCGACGCAGAAAAAAAATAAAGTCAAAGGTAGAAATTCGAGCGGCTATATTTGGGCCGACTGACGCATCGCTTGCAGGTATCGATTCCAATTGTTTTTCTCTCCGAAATAAATGGGGACGAGAGAGATTAGTCCAAAGTTATCATACATCACGAAAGATACATTTTTCAATAGCTCATGCTATTTGAGAACTGTTTCGTGTAAATATTTCAAAGCACTAGTTTATATTTCATCGATAAGTAGGATGGACGAATGGAAAATGAAGAAGATAATATTATTAAATAAATGATGAGTTACAGTAGTCGATACTTCACAGTAGTGTACGTTCAAAAACGAATTTAAATCAGTCATTGTCGGGAGAATTTTAATTATTACCTGTGATTGAATATTAAAGCAGAGTCAATGGTGTGAATATTTGAATTTATAAATTCGCATCATAAATATTCAATGTTTGCGGGTTCTCATCAATGTTATATTAAGAAATTTTTTATGGAAATAACAGTTCAATCGTTTGCATACTTATAGCTTCATATATAATTATCATCCGATGTATTACAAAGAAAAGGAGATTTACTTTTTTATTAAATAAATGAAATTTAATACGCGCATTTTTCCATTTTAATTGTAAAATAATAAGCCAGCAAAGTTAAAATAAAAGTGGAAACCTCACAATCTTGCAGCAACTCCCAACTAGCGGCCAACAAACTTTCGGCATCGATAGGGGCTCGATTTTCCAAAAAATCTTCCTTGCTCCTCCTCGCTACAAACGCGCTTACTTATCGAACTAACTGTGGCTTGTGTTTTGCAGGATTATGGGCGGTGGTGCACACTGGTGGACTGGCTTTGTCGGGAGTTATCGAGAGGCAGGCGAGCTCCGCCTGGGAATCCATGCTGCGTCACAATTTGGTAGCGCCCCTGCGCGCTGCTCGCGTGTTCATTCCGCTGTTGCGCGCTAAAAGAGGTAAATCACCCATCCCGATTTGCCCACTCGCGTGTCCTGCGTGCGGACGCGCGATGAAATTTGCACTCGGCATGCTAGAGTATGTAATCACTTTCAACTTCGCGAATTATGTGTTTGCGCAATTGAAATGTAGTTTGAAGAATATGGAGATAATTTTGCCTGAAAACTTCTGGCGGTTCGTGGTAAGCGTTACTGTGCAGACCCTAAATGCAGAATAACAGATTCTGCTGACAGTTTCTGCCGTGCTGCCTCGATCATTCCTGCAAAAATCTTCCTAGTGAAAATTCTGGATCAGTTTCCACGTAAAAAGGGCAGTACAGTCGATATATTGCACAAACTATTGGTGAATGCGTGGGCAATAAGTATGTGGGCTATGTACGGGTGAAATTGGAGCAATAAAATACTGCAGGAACCACATATTGCACAGAGTATGGGCAAAATATTGTCGATGTACATGTCAATATGTTGCCAAAATAATATCAATAGTAATTTTTTAAATGCACATCCAATATCTCGGCGAAATTTGCTAATAGTTTGCGCAATTCGACGTATAATGGTGAACATTCCTTACAATTTTCCCGAGAAGACTTAAATTTTTACCTTTTTCATCTAGAAAATTAAAAAAAAAAAATAAAAATAATTGTATTTTTTACCGCTATTTTTGATCCTGTTGTTCGTGTTTCGCTATCACCTGTTATTTTTCCAATATGGCGGTAAAAATATAAAAAAATCAACTCTTTCATTTTATCGTATTTTTTAACATGAAAGCGTTATCGAATCGTTTCCATCGTCTGAATTTAGTGAAATAAATGTTTTTATTAGAAAGAAAAATTATTTTCGTTTACCAATTCAAATTTAAAATAAAAAAAAAAATATTGAGTATTTTACAGTGTGTAGATAGATAAATGCGGATCCAATAATTATCATGACGTTCATTTGTGTACGACTCATGCATAATTATGCTTATTAGACAGAAAAATGCGAAAAACATGGAAAACTAAGATTTTTTGTGAAAACTAACCAAGATTGATTTATAGATGATGGGAATGGTCCGATAACGATTGACTAGATGGAAAAAGTCAAATTTTAAGTCCTTTCGAGACGAAATGGGTTAAATAAATAAAACAGACTAAACAAGTCCAAAAATAAGATATTGTTTTTTCTTTATTGTTATGAGAAGAATAATAGATGGACAATGATTCTGAAATTCAAAGAAGAGTTATTTATAATTAAAAAATGGTATTTCATTTATTGTTCTCGAGTACAGTTTATGTAGTTTGCTGGAGTTGGTGAATGCTGTGTGATAAAAGTAACTCCATTGTTATATCGGGCCAATGATGTGTATACACCAATTACGGCATCGTATGCACGTTTAAACAAAAATTTAAACTACAATCCTGAGCCACTTTTTATTCATAAAGTACCAATTGTCTGAAACTATTGTTTATAATGAGAAATTGCAATTGAATACCCTTTCGAATTCAAATATGCGCACACAAGAGCGCCTCCTGTGTACCCGGGCATATTCACTAGATGTAATGAACGCGCAAAACGAAGTCAATACTCGTAGTGTTCGCTCATCGATGTGGGCTGCGGGCAATTTTCGAGTGTTATGGAAATGCTCGTTTTTCTCCGCTGCGTCTCACCGAGAGATTCCTTTGACCGGACCACACGTAAACCTTGATGGAAATTGTTTCGTATTTTGTACGCGCGCAAAATGCTCTTTTTTGCGCTCCCATACCCCGGTAGTTCGAGAGAATGGAAGCTCAAACGTTTTTGCTCGTGTGAGAGACGTGCGCGGCGCTCTACAAAAAGTATGTATACTACCGAAATTGGGGAAAAAGCTATTTGATTGACTTCGTCTCGTCCCGATCTTAATAACCTTTGTTCGGACAAATTTTTCGCTGATGTAGTTTTAACGAAATGGTGCGTCGCATATTTAAGAAGAGAGCGAAACTTATTTGTTACTGAATTCATCTAAATAAACGGTTCAGAGCGAAAGTATCATTTTGACATTATTTTTCTGGATGCTTCTAAGTTATTTCTTTTCTCAAATATTTTACTGTGATGAAATATGAAGAACGTCAAATTAAATGTAGTCGGTTTAATGAAAGAGGAACTATTTCAGCACCATGTTGAAAAAGAAGCTGTTTCAAGTTAGCAATCAATGAGTGCGGATAGGAGGGTTAGCAGTTCTCGGTTTAATTATTTTAATTCAATTACCCGGAGGATGTGCACTCACCTTATAAGTAAATGGGTTAGACTGTCTCGGTTTAATTATTTGTGTACAATTATTGTATTATTTTGTAATTTTCTCGCAGACAACAATAACACAAGGAATCATCAAGTGAGAGCAAGAAATGAGATATAAGATAATTAATATTAAAGAAATTTACTTTTACATTTTTACTTGTCCAAGATTGCGTAGAAATTATATAATATTATTTGTATTAAAGATTTTTGCTTCCTCCTTGAGGAAGCTGTTTTTATCGTGCTTTTATGGCAACAAGAATTAAGAACTAAAATTTATTATTTCATATTTATTATAAAAGTAATAAATAAACTATGAATTTAGGCTAAAAAAAATCATTGATATATATATTGAGAGGATATGGTATAATACTCTTACTTTAGCATGAAAACCATTTTATCGGCTGATCAATGTAAACATAATCAATATAAAAAAAAAAGAATATTAATTTAAGTTTTAAAGAAATCTATAGTTGTTCTACGTAATCCATCAATACATCGGTTTACAAAACTTTAAGAATCACTAACGACACCTTTGTTTTTTGGAACAAAAATTATCTGGAGGGACCCAATCCATCAGAGAGAAAATAATTACTTCAGATTTGTACGTAGCGACGTTTTGTTCGATGTTGCAAATACAAGTCTTTGAAACTTTTCTAACGAATATCGAGGATTATCTTCTATAATCACCATGCATATATAGTACGAGTATATGATATATAGACGCGGCCGATTACGGATCAAGATATCAGAAAAATCCTGACGAAACGTTGCTATACATACAAATCTGGAGTAATTATTTTCACTCCAGTAAATTGTTCCTCACCAGATCCTCTTTTCGTAAAAATTTTTTGTAATGGAGGTTTGCGTTAACTGAATTTGATCAAGTCTAACATTGATATTCTTATTTGATTATTAATTATTTCACACCTTTAATCGACACAACAGTGTTAGCAGTAACGTAATACGAACTACTTATTTAACTAGTCAAAATGCGTGCATCTTTACTTCTCGTTTATTCACAAGATATACTTCATAAGAAAAGTCGCATAAACTAATACCAATTAATATTTATACTTTTAAACAAAATAATTCTTCCATACTTATTGTCAACAAAAAGTTTCGTAAAGAAACTTATTAGACTCATTTTTTGAGGTTAATTATTTACTATTTCCATAGCCAATGAATACATATTTTAAAAGGTAATAAATAATCTGAAGATTTTTCTATTATTTTAAAAATTTTTGTTTATATTTTGAGGTAAATTACTGAAATATCATAAATCAAAGAGCGAATAATTTAATTAATATCTCGCTCCACAGGCAAGGAAGTGCTCTGAAATTTTAATTGGAGTATTAAAATACACTAATTTAGAGTTGTACAAAGTTTCATCAAATGCTTGCGGTTAATGCTCGAATTTTGTAAACTAATATATAGGTACCTTAATGCATTCAAACTTATTCACATGCCTTGATCCTTTATAAGAAGGTAAATCAAAGCTCGTTATGTGATGAAAGTATCTCGTAATATTTGAACAAATTTGCACACCTTTTAATTTCTTGTCTTTCTGTTGGCAGGTCGGATAATTTTACTTGGTGATTCGGAGCTTGGGGCTCGCGCCGGCTCGGGCCTTGTGGCGTTCAGTGCATCGCGGAAAGCCGTCGAGGGAGCTGCAGAGGCGCTACGCGCAGAGCTTCAATCCTCCGGCGTCGACGTACTTTTGTTGAAGCCACCTCCGGTGAACCCACTTACCCTCTACGGAGCGCCGACACTGAAAACGTAAGGGTGACCACGTTAGAGTGCCCGTATGATTTATCGCTAGCCGGCGAATTCTTTTGTTTCCTGCGGTGGGAAGGAAGCTCAAAAAGAACCGCGTAAGGAAAATAGGGGATTCTTTTGAGGAAGCACCGCTTTTGTGTGCAGTAAAATTAATGTAAGGGGTGAGCTTTTTTCAAGGGTAGGAAGAGCTGGATAGAGTTATTTTATTTTTTAATTTAAATTAACTATTTTCCAGTTTTAGTTTTTAAAAATGTTTTGCTTATATTTTTTGGTTTTATAATATTGAATCAAAAATTGATATTGCGATATTAAAAAATCCTTTGACGCAGAAATACTTAAATACTTTATTTATATAACTTTTATCCATTGGACTCTAGGGAACAAAATAAAGCAGTTTTTTTTAAGATACTTAGGGAAAATAGGTATCCACGAAGACCTAAATAAGTCTACCGTTAAAAGTGTCAGAATTATCATGCCAAAATAAGCAGAAAGTAGTTAAAAACCTATTTCACCTGAATATTTTGAAAAATTGCTCTACCTTTTTGCTTCCTCCTAGAAGAAGCTTTGTGATAGTAATTTTTTGAGTTGTTGTAAACACATGTTATAATTGTGTTTAGAGTTGTTAGGAATCAAAATACATTGTTTTTGAAAAATGTCTGTATGGATGTATGTGTGTGTGTGTGTATGTGTGTGTATACGCCTGGATCTCAGCTTCTACTCGGTCGATTTTAACCGGATAGGTTTCATTTTTTTTGTTTTTTTTTGTGTGATGGCGGGTCAAAAATTCTTTTTTTGATCGGGGCGATGCGTTTTTGTTTTATTTCGATTTTCTCAAAATTTATTTTTGCTTTTTTTTAATGATAGGATCAAAATATTTGAAGCAGATAGGTTGCATTC